>CM077166.1:43956598-44202514 GCA_039583875.1 Platanthera guangdongensis
CTGGGATGCGAGCTGGGGCGGAGTGGCGGACTGGGTGCGAGGTGGGGCGGACTGGCGGGCTGGGGAGGGGTGGCGGACTGGCGCGGTGGGGCGAGCGGACTGAGCGTGCAGTAGGGACGGAGTTGGAGGAATGGTGCACGCGGACTGGCTGGCAGAGGCGCGAGCAAGGAGGCGAGCGCAAAAAATTAAACCCGCTCTGATACCATTCAGTTAGAAATGTAAACTGTCTGTAAAATTTATGTATATTCAATGAACCTAAAGTCTTACATATATAGGATAAGAACAAGGAGAGAAATCCATTTAGACAATGTGAGACTAAAACTAAAGGAGGAAAAAAGAATAATTAAATACAATATTTTAACAAGAGAATGGAATTCTTTACAAATTGGGACATTCTTTCTTGGTTTCTTCCTGTAGATTTCCATTGGCATACATAATTCAAAACTGGTTAATAAATATTGGGTGAAAAATGATTAACGAAAACAAAGAGAAGTGATGTAATCTTGACATTCACCCAAAAAGAGGACGCAAAAGTATAGAAGGAAGTGGCGAAGTCGGTCAAAATGCACTTCAGGAGGAGGGATTACCTGTTGTTGGCGGAGGTGCGTTGAAAATGGAGCATGAAAGAGATATGGGGAAGTTCTTTAGGGGTGAAGCAATATTTTTGTCAATGGTTGAAGTTTGTCTTGCGATGCCCTAGAGTGTTGAAGATTGGCTTGTGATGCCTAGAGTGCGACTGATGTCTCAGTTTGGGAACGAGCAGAGAAAGAATCCTCGCCGTTGGTTGAAGCTTTGCTTGTGGATGCCCTAGATGATGGGGATTGAGGTTTCTTGCTGCGGGGAGAAAGGGGCACTGTTGGATTTTTCAGACAGTCAAAATTAGAAGTGAAAACATAAAAGTTAAAAAAATTAGAAGTATAACTCTAGGTTAACTCTCTCTCCCAAGACCTTGGCATCGTTGGATATAATTCAAATCAGACAGTCAAAATTTTGCCCACACGGTTATGGGGAACCAGTCACAGTTCACGTTTTCTGGTTGAACCGGCTTGTTCCTTGGTTCCCAAGCGGTTCAATACTACACCGGGCATTACACCATGACTGGACCGGCTGGGGGGGGGGGTGGGGGGGGGGCGGTCGGCGGTCCCGACCGATCCGACCGGCCTGTCCGATCCGGTTCTTTAAATCTTGTTCCAAACTAGTTTTTTTTGTAACGGTAGTAACATTTGGCATACCAAACATACATTCTATGTCAATTATGCTTTTTTTTCCAACCTCACCGGAGCAAATAAGTTGCGATAAGTCACGCCAAACGCAGCCTCAGGGAATTGAAAACTACTATATTTGTGTCTCCTTTAACTCCAAATATTTATGCAAAACTTTATCTGTAACTTGTAAGGACGTGGAGTACCAACTACATAGAGTCTTTTTAACACATATCATTTACTTGATTTTACACTTGATAACGCTCAATCCAAGTACCGTGCGAGTTTTCAATAAATTGCATTAATCATTTCATAGTCATTGAAAGAATGTTTGGTGTATGAAAGATGAAATGAAGAACACATCATATCATGTGAAAATCTTGAGCTTGCTGAGTGTGGGTAATGATGAGAACTTTATACATCATGAGTCAAATAGACTCGTGCTCAAATTGAATGAAATAGATGCTGACTTTGTTCGAAAGGAGAGAAGCCGACGAAATGGCGGTTTTAAGAGATCGTATAGTCAATCAATTACATAATTACGTGATGCACACCAATTTTAACATTCTATTTTTTAATAGTTGATCTACTGCAAACATTATTTATTATTTATAATTTTGTAACAGTGCAATTTGCATGTGAAGGTCAACAAAGCTAAAAGGTTGAGGACATAATGGTGTCTTGAACAATTTAATTATATGTTGAGCACTTTATTATACTGTCATTAGTTGTTTCACTTGAACTTCTTGAATTTCATATTTTGTGTGTTTTCTAAGTTGATTGAAATTTGAGGCAACCATTGCCACAATTATGTCATCAAATCACTAAAAAAGTTTTTTGCATTCATCATTGCATTGAAAACACGGTTTTCTCCAAACAACGTAATTACTCGGGGGCTCATGATTCCACCAAAAACCAAGAACGAATTCATATAGGTTCGGTTCCATGTTTTGAAAACATAACTGACTCATTTATATTCAAAAGCTAGAACTATACCTTAACCATTAAGTACAATTCGTTTTGGTTTGGTTCCTTTTTCCACTCGATGACATAATTATAACTAAAAAATGCTTATAAAACTTATCAAGAAATTTTTAACCCAAATATTACACATCTTGTTTATCATATGTTTTGTTCTTTACATTCAATAATAAATATATGGAATATTGATATATATTAATTTTTTTTGTGATGTATGGCAAAAATTCAAACTAAATTTACTATTCATTGATTATTATTTTTTGCAATAAGAATTAGACATTCGGTTCTTGAGTGCCTAACGACAAGAACCAAGACCGACTCTAGAGGACAGTTTTTGCCTTTTCTAGAATCATATCAGAGCGAATGATTATCAAAACCATCTTGAAATGATCATTTCAGTTTGGCTCCAAGTCAGTTTCTCGTCGGTTCTTCGTTCTTCGATTCTTTTAGCACACCCCTGATCACAATTGTCTTCATGACCACATTTTTCAACAACTATGTTCGTAATCGCAATTTCCAATCAGTGTATTCACGCCTGTCACTGCCTTCTACCAATCCTAGACCTTTGTTTATCTATTTGTTTCATAAATTTTTCAACGAAATATAAAAAAAATATCTAAAATAAGACGTAACATTGGACTTCATAGAAAATATGAATAAAATTTATATTAAATCAAATCAAATGATTATAAATAACGGAAAATTAAATTAAATTATATATATAATTAAATTAAAAATATTTTCTCACAATGAGAAAATGTGTAAGATGGATCTTCCACAAAACATTGTTCAAAAAATGATAATGCACTCAAATTTGCATAGCTCATATCAGATCAAACGAAAAGATGTACATATATTTTTATTCTTATGTCTCTTTCCTTTATTGTTGATGGTGATCGCATGAAGCATTTAAAATGATAATTTGTAGGCAATGAGTTCATCAACTCAACTTTGACGATATAATTTAAATACCGAATATGAAAAAATAGTGATAATACAAATATTTGGAATACTCACTTGACATAAATACAAATCTCCAGATTAATTTAAGTGTCATAGTAAACTTGTTATCTCTCTTCTAACAAGCTTATTCACCACTAAGGCGTAAGATCAGTGGTCGCACTATGTATCATTATACATCACCTTTCTTTTAGGGAATACTAACTCATCTCAATCCATTTTCCTAGACATAAATTGAAGTTAAATTTTGACATCATAAGAGTAATATGTCATTGATTTTAAGTTGACTCATTCTTACCGGTGTTTACCCGGCTCAAAGTTACTACCTTATTTCCAATGGGTTTAATTTTAGGTATTTTTCAATCTTTATTATATCAACACTTATAGTGAGTCAGTTTCTCTAACGAGAATCACCAGGTTCTTGCCTTATGAAAGCGACATCTCACAACAACACACTGCACCAAAAAAGACATCCAAGGAGCATAAAATCTCCTTTCAGACATATCTAGCATCCCAACCTTGAACCACGATGCGTTGTTTGGGGTCACCACAAACATTATTTGTAACCCTACCCATTCTTGTTACAAGGCATTAATCTAGACACCTTTCAAAGGGGGTATCTAGACACCTTTCAAAGGGAGTATCTAGGGGAGCACAACGATATCCTATCACTTGACCCTAAAACACTGCCAAGGGTGTAAACACAATCAATCGTCATCAAATAATACTAGGATGATCCAAATTGCGTCACACAATAATTTTGTTTTTTGTTTTATTATTCATATAAGAATAATAAATCTCTCATAAATTCTCATAAAACATGATTATGACTACTCAAATTTTTTTAGCGCAAATATCATATATGGTACTTAAATAATAGTTACATGCCTAGATGTTGGTTCCAAAATTAGATATATACGTTATTTTGACGTTGTTTAAAAATTTAGGACTACTTCGAGAATCTTGATTTAGGCAGAATTCCCTTATAGAACCATGCCCGAAAATTTTCTAAAACATTTCTTAGTAGCTTACAGGCTCATCATCATGATGCATAAACAACACATTATATATTTAAAAACATGAGAAATCCATATCTCTCAGGCTAAAATCTAGATCTACCAAATCTACGTAGGACTTGTGTTTCTTGATCACACTCTCTAACTACAACTACTTGTAGCTATGTCTACCAAATTATAGTCCTTGCACAGGTTCCAATTCTGGTTCATTTCTTGTTTGTGATTTTTGAACTTCTTCCAGTTCTATCTTCGTAGTTTTTTTTGAATGAGAACTCTTTCTCTAGAAAGACATCAGTACTTACGACAAACACTTTGCCCTCGGACGGTAGGTAGAAGTGGTACCATTTGATTTCCCAAGGATACCCTATAAGATAATATTTATCTGACTTGGGTTTCATCTTATCAGGCATTTGACGTCCCATGTATGTCTCACAGCCCCAAATCTTAATGAAAGATATACTATAATATTTATCAGTTCATATCTTATATGGTGTCTTTAGAACTGTCTTCGTTGGAACACAATTTAGCGTGAAAGCAGCTATCTCTAAAGCATATCCCCAAAAGAAAACATGCAGATCTGCATGACTCATCATCGATTGTACCATTTCTAAAAAGTATGATTTCACCACTCAGAAATACTATTATGTTGTGGTGTTCCAGGTAGAGTGAGTTGTGATATAATATCACACTCTTTGAGATAATGACAAAACTCGTGACTTACATATTCGTCACATTGATCAGATCGAAGTGTTTTATTTCTTTTTTTCAGTTGGTTCTCTACTTCATCCTTAAACTCTTTAAACTTTTCAAAAGTTTCATATTTATTCTTCATAAGATACACATATCTGTATCTACTGAAATCATCAGTAAATGTAATGAAGTATTGAAAGCCGCAGCCATAAAACTCAAGGATCTGCATATATTACTATGTACAACACCAAAAAGCTCATCAATCATCTCAGTATGACCAGTAAAAGGCGCCTTAGTCATTTTGCCTAATAAAGAAGAATCACATCTCTCAAATGATTCCAACAGTCCATCTGTTTGGAGTTTGGATGTGTTTGTTTATATTGCCCAAACAATAATATCAAAGGTACGTGAGATTTGAGTCATTTGTCTTTAGTTTTTTAGTATTTTCTATATTATAGATTGGATGGCATAAGTTCAAAGAATATAAATCATTAAATAATTTGACTGCATCATAACAAGCATCATTCATAAAAATTAAAAAACAATTATTCTTAATTATAAATGAAAATTTTTCATGTCTAAACATGAAACATATATAATATTTTTAGTTATGAAAAAAATAAAATAACAATTATCTAATTCAATTACAAACTCAGTAAGCAAAGAAAGGCAGTAAGCACATACGACAACAATAATAATAATTCTTGCTCCATTTCCAATGCATAGGTCCCCCTCTCATTTACCCAGCATTTGTCTGCTTCCTAGTTCCTGCACATTTGTACAAATGTGAGAATCACATCCAGTATCCAATACCCAAGATGAAGGAGCAGAAAGGTTTATTTCTATAACGAAAATACCTGAAGCGAAGGTCACACTTCCTTTCTTCTATTGCAGATCTTCAAGATAAAGAGAATAATTCCTCATTCAGTGCCCTGCCTAGCCACAATGGTGGCATGCACCTTTCTTATCTAAACCCTTATTCTTCAATGTTGACGACTTGAGATCAAGATGAGACTTAGATCTTATTTTCGTCTTCTTTGATTTCTTGATTTTGCCCTTGCCTTTATGCACCATCAGTATGAGGCTAGCAGACTTGACCTTCTTTATAGTGATCTCGGCAGTTCTCAACATGCATAGGAGCTCGGGTAGTGTCTTGTCAATCTCATTCATATTATAACTCAAGACAAACTACTCATAACTGTGTGACAACGATTTTAGGATCAGATCAGTGGTCAATTCTTGGCCCAGGGGAAAGCTCAGTCTCTCAAGGTTCTCGATGTACATAATGATCTTGAGCACATAAGTCCTTATTGGGTCCCGAGCTCCCATCTTGTACTGAAACAATGCCTTACAGATGTCAAACATCTCTTACTGAGTTTTCCCTTGAAAAATTTTCTTCAGGTGCTCGATTTTCTCATAATCACACGTGTTCTCCTGTTGCTTCTGAAGCTCAGAGTTCATGGTAGCGTGCATGATGCATTCAACATCTAAGGAATCGTCCTCATACTTCTTATAAGCGTCTTTATGAACACGAGAGGCAGATGTGGCTGGCTCCGGGGGGGGGGGGGGGTCTTCTTCCAAGACATAAACCTTACGTTCTTATATGGGAACAATTCATAGGTTCTCATACCAGTCAAGAAAATTTGTCTCATTCAGCTTGTCCTTCTCAAGGATAGATCTCGGGGACAGAGTGGAGTGTGAACCACTTGCCATGAAAATTCTACAAAATTATGCAAAATAATTTTAGAACTATATTTCAAAATACATTTTGTTTTAATATGAATTTCTATTAAAATCTCTCACTATGTTATTCAAATTGATAACCCTTAATATCAATTCAGAGAATTTATACGAGCTACTTTCTAGTATACAAGATCCATATTTCACCTCATCACAAGTCAGCTTTGGTTGATCACTCATAATATGGCTATTTTGGTAGGCAACCTTTGCCAATTGCATCACCATGCAACTTTTGTATGATTAGTGAATAATTTTTTATTCGCATCCATCTTATGTTGCATGCCAGTCATATGTCTCTAACCACTCAGCATTTGTGGACACTTAGTTAAGTTGGACCCGATGTCAATGGTGAGATATCACAATTATCCACTCACACTCTTACCGAGATAAATTAACGCACCTTATTTTGGCAAACTCACAATTTATCAATCAATGCGGAAAGAGTGTCATCCATCGGAAGGCATTCGTATACTTAATATTAATTTTAAGGGATTTTTATAACATTTGATTAACATTTAATCATGATTAAAACTTAATCAATGTGCACACATTTACATGATCACGAAAATTACAACATTCACATTCTAGATACATTCTATATGCACATTAATAAAATCATCAACAATTGATGTAATTGGACTAAATTTGAATACTCAGAACATTTCTAAATCTTTGAATTTATATGCACTGGACAGAAGCACAAGCATTCATCCTTGTAGCAATAGACAAGTTCGACATTTTAAGCTCTAGTTTCACAAAGTTAAACAAAGAAGATTGGTTACTACTAAGGGAACAATCTCTGAAACATGAAAATCGCAGAACCTGGCTCTAATACCACTATTGTGTTTTCTCTACCTAAGTGAAATCAGCACATCAGATGTGCGCAGCAGAATAAAACTTACAAGAAAGCCCTAAACAATAAAGGATATTGTGAAATACATGAATCAAGACATAAATACAACCAGTGTAATGATTACTTGTACAGGGTCAATTCACAACAATCGACCAAGATGCTCCAGAAAAATCCTTTGCCTCAGTCGGATTTTTAATCCAAGCTTTCTTCTACAACTGAGTCGGGGCCAGCAGCTTAAGTCCTGAGTGCAAAAATAGATTTGCACCTCTACAACAGTCCACACAAGCGGCGGAGAACCACAAGGTCTTGTCCCAGAAGATCTGGGTCGGAGAAGGAGAATCATCAACATCTCCACGAAATTACTAGATTCGTTCAAGGGAGTGGCGGTGGCGGCAAGGCCATGACGAGTCTCGCGAGATCAGCAGCGACAAAAGATTAGGTCTGGAGCCGAAAACCTCTTTTTGCAAAATCCTCTGGAAGACCCCAAGAAAACCTAATCATCTTTTTATCTATACTCAAGCTACTAATACAGACACGTGCCTCCGCATTCTGCAGACCCGTGACCTGAATTGGAGTAAATAGCAAGTGTCGATGTGTTGACATGATGACATGATGCACACGACGATATCATTATGATGACAAGATGCACACGACGATATTCATAAAACTGCGAGTCAACACGATGGTATCGTCGTGTTAAGCCCAACATAGTGTTGTCATGTTCAACGTAACGATATTCATAATACCATCGAGTCAACACAATGATATCGTCGTGTTAAACCACAACAGAGTGTTGTCATGTTGAACACGACTATTCATAATACCGTCGAATCAACACGCCGTTATGGCTAGAGAACACGACGATATGACGTGTCAACAAACAACTCCAAAGAGTCGTAGGATTTCTTCGAGCGGTTATTACCGCAAGATTATTATTGATTGTTGTTATTCTACTTCAACCTTCTTATTTTAGTTTAGGGATTAATATAAAATATTGTTGGTGACCAAAGCTTAGCAATTTTTTACCATTTGTCATTTATCCAGGAATGAATGATAATGAGAGTGGCGTTGGGCTCCGTTTGGCACGGTGGCGGCGGTCATGAACATAGGGGTTAAATTGTCATTTGTTAATGTCCACCGAAGAAACTTCATCCACTTTTATGTTCAATGGGATGATGGTTTAACCCATGCGTTTACGACCGCCGCCACCATGCCAAACGGGGTCTTAGTGATCATTCTTACTCAATGTCGAATTCTGATGATGATTCATCCTCTGACGAGATTTCAAATTATTCGAATGATAGAGTTTCTTGAATAGTGGATGCAGTAATTTGATGGAGTTTGATATACCCAAACAATCAAATGAACCAATATTACTCTGAAAGTGCATGAAATTTGCAAATGTTGATGGTTCAGCAAAGTCATTATTGAGTATGACATTAGAGAAGATTGTAGCTTCATAGGATAAAAAATGAGAAGTCTAGAGTAATGGTTCCTTGTGATGCAACGTCGGGTCGCCAATGGAGAGTGCATGCTTCTCCAATGCCTGATGGAATTACATATCAAATCAAGTCCTATATTTCAAGTCATGGTTGTGTAAGGGTTGATAAGACTAAAGAACATGCAACTTTATAGAGCCAAGAGTAAGACTTAAGACATGTTTCAAGGTAATCTTGGTGAAGCATTTGGGAAGCTTTCTGCTTAAGCTGAAATGATTTTTAGAACAAATCTCATGTGTAGTGAAATTTCAATATCAATATGATGGTGATATTATCCAATACCTACATTCAAAAGAGTTTTCATGGGATTACATGGTTTGCAGAATGGATTTCTAGAAGGGTGTCAAGTGTTTATAGGGTTTGATGGTTGTCCTTCAAAAGGACCTTATGGTGGAGTATTACTAGCAGGTGTTAGTGTTGATCGGAATATGGGCTTTTACCCACTTGCATTTGCAGTTGAAGTTGAAAACAAAGACAGTTGGGGATTTTCTTTCATTGCCTTAGTAAAATGTTAGGAGGAATTGATGAGAGTAAGTCATGAACATTTATGACTGATGGACAAAAGGTAAAATTTTGTTGTTAATTTGTGCTTTCATCTAAAATTATATTTGGTTTATGCTTGTGATTTGTATTCTAACTGTTTTTCTCTTATAATTTTTTATAGGGGCTTATTGAAGCAGTTAATGAAATTGTTTTGCATGCTACCAATAGGAAGTGTTGCAGGCATATATATGCAAATTTAACATTGTCATACCCTAGTTTGCTTGTTAAAAAAATATTTTGGACTGCAACAAGGGCATACTCTGAGGCGGCATTACACGGGTAATGTGTAATACACCATGGGGAACGAAGCCGTACACGTTCTATTCTCGTCATTCTCAAAGCTCGAGACGGATTTGAGCACGTTGTGTGAAGCATAAATACATATTAGATATTCATGTTGATGAATCTGACAATTTTTAAGTTCGTTCACACTGAAAAAAATTCTTGCATCCACCCCTGCATATAGGTATGCGACACTAGCTATTGCTCACAAGCGGAGCAATATAGAGGCATATACAAGTTGTTGCTATTACACGGCACAGTATTTAAAGAACTATAGTCAAAAAATTCACATAATAACAAGTTTAGAGTTTTGGCCACCAATGACTGTTGAAGCTGCAAGTATATTATCTCCTCCAATAAAATGGTTATCTGAAAGACCCAAAAAATAGAAGGAAAAAAAGAGCAACGAGAGGATAGAGTTATCCATACAAGACGGAAACTTAGAACTGTGGCAAATGTTGATGTGTTGGGCACCAACACGAGAACGTGCAACTTTCGGGGTTTTTTCAAATAATTGTTGGGTTTTTTTATCTACTAAAAATTCTTTCTACCAACACGAGAACGTGCAACTTTTGGTGGTAAAATGTTACGTGCAACCCGTTCTTTTACTATTCGCACCCCAAAATCTCTCAATTTTTTACGCTTTTTCGAAATACACCTTGTACACGCAATATCAGGAAAAGTGTTCAACACGAAAGTTGTAGATATCGACGAGATCTACAACTTTCGTGTTGATCACGTTTCCTAAAAATGTATGTACAAGACGTACTTTGGAAATATGCCCAGATTTTGCGCATTTTCGAAATACGCCTTGTACATGCAATTTTAGGAAAGGTGTTCAACACGAAAGTTGTAGATCCCGTCGATATCTACAACTTTCGTGTTGAACACTTTTTTCTGAAATTGCATGTACAAGGCGTATTTCGAAAAGGCGCAAAAAATTGGAAGATTTTGGAGTGCGACTAGCCAATTCCGGGTTGCGGTTAACAATCACCTTTTTTTTATTCAATTACAGTTGGAAGATCAAACTCCGCCATCTGCTTACGTTAATCTGAGAAAAAAAGCCTTTGAGTGATATTTTACGGATATGATGACCAACAGACCAAGTCGAGATATTTGAAGAATTATTGTTGATGTTGTGTGATATTTTGTGGAAATGTTAACATTTTCTCTAATATTAGATGATTAGAATGAATTCTGGCCATTTTCTATAAGGCTCCGTTCGTTTCGATGGAATTATGCCTTTAAAATTAGCATTTAATTGCAAATTTCAATTGTGACTGTTCGGCGGTCATAAAATTATCTTGCAATTGGAATTCATTTCAATTCTCATGAGAATTGATTATAGAAGAAACATAACTCTCTCAATTTTTACCTCACGAGATCTTCATCCGTGATTCACACCACTACCAACGGGTCCCCGACTCTCAAAAAAAACATCAACGCAAATTTTGTTGTTCGCGCAGGACCGCATTTTTTGTTGGAAAGCAAATTTTTTGACGGGGCGTACATTTTTCTGCATGGGATCGCACTTTTTGCCCTGACACGCATTTTTCGCTCAAGCCCGTATTTTTCGGTAGAGCACACATTTTTTCGCCCGGGCGACCATTTTTCGCCCTGGCGGGCATTTTTTGTCCGTGAGTGCTTTTTTTGCTCGGACACGTAATTTCGCACGGGTGCGCATTTTTCGCTGGGGCACGATATTTTTCGCCCAGGAGCAAATTTTACGCCCGAGCGTGAATTTTTCACTCGGGCGCGGAATTTTTCGCCCAGATGAGGATTTTTCGCCCGGGCAAGCATTTTTCGTCTGGATGTGCATTTTCGCTGGGGCGCGCATTATTCGCCCGGGAATGTATTTTTCCCCGGGAGCGTATTTTTCGCCTGGGCGATCATTTTTTTCATCAATGCACGTATTTTCAGACAGGGAGCTAATTTTTCGACTGAACGCGAATTTTTTCGCCCTGACGTGTATTTTTCACTCAGACGAGCATTTTTCGCCCGAGAGCACATTATTCGCGCGGGCGCGCATTTTTCTGCCTGCTCGCACATATTTTGCCTGGGCGCGCATTTTTCGCCCGAGATCGCATTTTTCGGTCGAGGGCACATTTTTCGGTCGGGGGCGTATTTTCCGATCAGGGCGTAATTTTTGCCCGGACGCACATTTTTCGGCCGAGGGCGCAATTTTCGCCTGGACGCGCTTTTTTGCCACGGCGCGAATTTTTCGCCCTGACGTGAATTTTTCAACCGGGCGCGTATTTTTCGGTCGTGTGCGTATTTTTTCACCCGAGCGCGAATGTTTTTTTGGACGGCGAACTTTTCGCCCGGGCGCGAATTTTTTGCCCGGATGCGATTTTATTCGCCCGGATGCCCCTTTTTCAACCGGGCACGCATTTTTGCTCCCGAACGCCCATTTTTCGCTTGGGAGCGCGATTTTCGCGCGGGCATGAATTTTTCGCCCGGGCACACATTTTTCGACCGGCCGCGCTTTTTTTGGTCGCGCGTGTTTTTTTTCGCCCGGGCGCAAATTTTTCGCATGACCCTGAATTTTTCGCTCGGACACGCATTTTTCTCCCTGGTGTCCATTTTTCGGCCGGCGGGCGTGAATGTTTCGCAGTGGCTCACATTTTTGCCGAACGGCAGAATTGCGCGTCCGGACGAGAAAATGCGCACCCGGGCGAAAAATGTGCGTCCGTGCGAAAAAATGTGCGGTCGGCCGAAAACTGCGCGCCCTGTGAAAAAGGCGTGCCCGGGCGAAAAAATATGCGCCCGGGTAAAAAATTGGGCGTCCGGGCAAAAAATTCCCGCTCGGACGGAAAAATTTTAATATTTAGTGGAAAAGTGGAATTACTAATTACAATTCCCGTGACAGAATTCCTGCATTTAGCCGAACGGCAGAATTGAAATTGACTTCAATTCTAATTTCTATGGAAATTGGAATTGATGTCAACTTCACTTTCTGCATCTCAATTCTTACGAAACGAACGGAGCCTAATATTAAATGTTAACATTTTCTCTAATATGTTGTGTGATATGTTGTGTGATATTGTTGATTTCGTGTGATGTGGAACATTTTAACTAGAATTTTTTGTCCTTGGAAAGTGATGATTTTTGTAAAGTGTGATATATAAAATTATTTTCGCACTTTCCAACAATTACCTCTAATCTTGCATTTATGTTTACTGTCTATGATGGGAAACAAATTGACAGCGCGATAGTTTTTGTAATGCTATTGTCTTAAAAAAGAAAATAATTTTTGATGAACAATTTAACATTGTTTTCATGTAGCGTATCAATTTTAATGTTTAATAAAATGAGTCATAGAAAGGACAAGTAAACAATAATTATGAATAAGTACGTTGTTAAAAAAATAATCATTTTATGAACAATTATGTTAAAATTTTCATTTAAGAATGTATACAAAACATTACAAATACAACCCTCCAATATTTTAAAACATTACAAACGGATCCCCCTGATTTTTAGAACATTACAATTAGACCCCCTTACAAGTTTCATGTAAAATAAAAGGTAAAATAATAATATAATATATTTTATTTGCTGAATAATGATATTTTCCATCCACTATTTTAACTAAAGGAGGGATTGTAAGCTTGTGAAACTTGAAGGCCAGAGTCTTTGTAATATTAAAACATAGACGAGGGGTGCCTTTAATTATGAAAACTCGGAAGGGGAGGTCCCAGTAATTAACCCTATTTAATTATATATATGGGGTCGGTTCAACTGAGAACACATCCCATATATGAATTTTGACTGACTTGACGAGACCTACAACTTTCATGTTGAACAATTATGTAATATACCAAGTTCTATTATCTTCCAAAACTTGAATTTCCTTAGACAGCTTATTTTCATAGAGGATCGTGATAAGACTGTGAGTGAGACTGTGGTTCAGTTGGTCCAATAGCATGAAAACTGGAACAAGGAATATAATAAATGTATGAAACAAAAGAACAAATATAATTTTTATGTCATTGTGGGATGTGAAATCCGAGTAGATCTTCAGGGTTCTAAACCAATGTGCACTTCAGTAATTTGTGTGGCTGTGTTAGAGAAATTATACAGAGAATCTGAAACCAAGTCACTTGAAAAATTATCCTTAATGTAAAAAATTAATGGACCAACCTTATAGATACTTCTTCATTAATAAAATACAAGAGAGAATACAAATATATAGGAGAAGAGAAGAAGAAAGAATAATATACAATAGATGTGAGACTAAAGGAGGAGGAAATGGGCCTATAAATGGGCTTTTACATCATTTTTCCTTATGTCTTCTAACACTCCCCCGCAAGTTGGAGTATACAAGTCGTAGGCACCAAGCTTGGACAAGAACTGGTAATACAATTTTCGAGGTAAAGCCTTGGTAAGGATGTCAGCAACTTGCCCAGACGCAGGAACATGATCAAGCTTTAGCACCTTTGATTGAACTTTTTCTCAAACAAAGTGACAACCAAGCTCAATATATTTAGTTCGCTCATGGAACACAGGATTTTTCGCAGTATGTATTGCAGCTTGACTGTCACAAAGCAACATCGATGGTGAGGACAATTTAACAACCAAATCCATTAGAAGACTTTCCAACCAGGTTAGTTCAGATGTAACGGCAGCCATCGCACGCTACTCAGCTTCAGCAGACGAGCGAGCAACCACCGTCTGCTTCTTACTCCGCCATGTGATAAGATTTCCTCCAAAGTAAGTGCAAAACCCAGTAGTTGAACGTCGATCATCCAACGAGCCCGCATAGTCCACATCAGAGTATGCAATAAGAGAAAGGGAGGAAGATGGCTTATACACAAGTCCTTGCCCAGGAGCAGTCTTCAGATATTTGAGAATCTGTTCCACTGCCTGAAGGTGAGAAACTCGTGGGGTATGCATGAACCGACTAACCACTCCAACCGCAAATGATATATCTGGTCTCGTAACGGTTAGGTATATCAATTTTCTCACAAGACGGCGATAGTATTCTGGATTTGAAAGTAGAGAGTCGGCCTCAGATCCCAGAGCACACAGCTTATGGTTGACTTCCATCGGGGTTTCCGCTAGTTTGCAACCTGAGAGACCAGCATCTTGCAGAACGTCAATGCAATACTTACGCTGGGATAAGACAAGGTCATCAGGTCGTCGTGCTACCTCTAGTCCAAGAAAATATCGAAGATTTCTCAAATCTTTGATTTGAAAGATAGAGTTTAAATGTTGTTTAACATGTTGTATCCCAGCGGAGTCACCACTAGTGTTGAAGTCAAAAACTGGCCTCAACGAGAGTTCGGACCTTGGGGTGTAACCGACACCTATTTCTCTCAAACCTCAACCCCAGACTAGCGATAAAAGACTAAAAACTGACTCAAAGCCTCAGCTGGGAGGTCCCTCCTCTAACCCGGAAGTTTTCTGAGCACTTTCCCTCCAAAGCCAATTGCTGGGCTAGGAGTACCTCAGAAAGCTCTAGAAGGAAAAATCAGGGTATGAGAAAATCTGTCTTCTGAGGTATCATGTGGCTCTATTTATAGATTTTCAATATCTGGTCTGCAAAAAACATAGTTTTGTTGCCTTGAAATTACTAAAATGTCCATGTACTGGTATGTCAATAGTCAAACTCCATTGTTCTGAGGAGATAAATGCAGACCTCGGGGTATTTAGGTAACTTCAGGTCTGGGTTGAGCGGTAGCATTGAGTAGAGAAGCATCACTCAACGCCAAGGGCTGGCGGGAGCGTTGAGTAGAGAAGCATCACTCAACGTCAAGGGTTTTCGGGAGCGTCGAGTGGAGAAACATCACACAACGTCAAAGGCTTCTGGGAGCATTGAGTGGAGAAGCATCACTCAAGGCCAGAGGCTTCCGGGAGCGTTGAGTGGAGAAGCATCACTCAACGCCAAAGGCTTCCGCCAGCGCGAGGCGCGAGCCCTTTCGCCTGCCCAGAGCGGGAGCCTTCCCGCCTGCCCTGGTTCAGCTATGGCCTAAACCTAAACCTGCTCGACGAAAATAACTTAAGTCGAAGGCTCAGTTCGACGAATTTGCGTTCGACGAATAACGTTCTCAGCTCGACAAATTGAGCTCGACGAACTGGCGTTACTTGGCCCTGGGCGAGAGCCTTCCCGCCTGCTCTCGGCGAGAACCCTCCCGCCCGCTTTCTTATTTGGTCCAATTTTAAGCCCAAAGCTAGCCCAATCCGGGTCTTTGGTCCGTCTTGGTCCCCCCCATCGAATATGGGGTTGTACACAATCCACGCACTTTGAGAGCTAGTCTTGCGCTCGGAAATACACGTTCAACCCCTAATATTTGGTGGGCGCTTGCTGACCTGGCAGGGAATCTTTCTACAGACCCCACCTTTGTCTTATAAATACACCACTGAGTTTGTCTCTCAGGCCATCCCTGTCGTTATTACTCTCTATCTGAGCCTCTGCAAGACCATGAAATGCATACCAAATGCGTCGAAAAACCGCTCTCGGAAGAACTTCAGGTGTGCCTTGTCGCGGTCCAGGCACGGGCTCGCGCCAACTCCGCCTAAGTTGCCCCTTGGCTGATAGGCAAGAGGCCAGCGGGCGAGAAGTCAGCTGGCTAGAAGCCAGCCAGGGAGAAGTCAGCTGGCGAGAAGCTAGCCGGCGAGAGCTCCTGACCAAAGAAGAGGAAGAAGGCCAAGTCAGTCAGGTGAGACCTTCCAAAATAGAACCGAGCGTCGCCTACCCCGACTCCTCACCGCGATGAGATCCCTTCTTCCCTGCCGGAGGTACTTTTCTCGCCTTACCTCTTAGCGTGAACTGTTAAAGAGCTGGAACGAGGTTGCGTACTGATGTATCGCTCTCCTCGCAGGGGACGGTGTCGAAAGATGTCGTCGACTTTCTACTGGCGGATACAGAGGCGACCCGCCTTCTCAATGAGAATCCGTCGTCAGTCTCGGGGGCTGCACCGCCGGTCTCGGGGGCTGCCCCTCCGACTACCCCGGCTGATCCCCCAAACTCTCCTGGTATTTATCACTTTCGTGAGCTTAGCTTTCGCTTTAGATAACTTGTTTTTCCTTTTCGCTGACCTGACCTCTCACGGCACCTATTCGCGAAAGCCCGAACCTCGTTGGTCAGGGGTCCAGGATTTCTCCCGAAAATCGCACTGATCTGGCACTCGATCTCGCCCTCCCTGCCGGAGGGGTTGTCACAGAGCCATCCGCTCCTGCGTAGGGATCCCAGCCCTCGGCGAGAGAGGGCGTCTTTGTTCCCCCACTGGACGAGACCGAGACCTTGGAGTGCAGGACGTTTCGTCCGGGCCGGGGCAAGCCGCTCCATCTGCTCTTTGGAAAAAGTTCAGAGAGCCAGCCCGGCCCTTCTCGCCAGCCATCGGGGGAGGGTATCCATCGCTCTTCAGGTATGCGAGAACCTTCCAGCTTTTCTTTCGCTCCCCTCCCGCTTTGACTAAAATCCGCCCTCTAGGTCCGAATGAGCGGGAAGCGGAGGTGAAGAAGATGAAGAAGAAGAAGACGGGGAAGACTCGCCCCTCCCCTCCTCTGGCGAGATGGAGGACTTTCTCGAGGCCTCCGGGAGCGGCAAGGCGCGGAGGCAGAGGATAGCGGTAGTCCTGTCGAAGCTCGCGCGGCGGCGGCGAGCCAACTCAGCGGCGGTGAAGAGAATCCACGGGATGATGGAGCGGCGGCCGGCAATCGTCGAGCGGGACTGCGCCTACCTCATTGGCAGCGCGGAATCCCAGTACATGTTTTCTGCCGAGACCTCCCCAGGAAGATACATCGCGTGGGTTTGAGATCAGCTCCGCCTGGCCAAACAGGGACTGACTGCCCTGACGGCCTTCTTTGATCTGTGACTGCCTCTGAGGCCTGGCCAGCGAGGGCTGGTCGTTGGCGGTGGGAGCCGTACTGAGCCCTGCGGGGCTAGCTTCTTCTTTTCCCACCCCCATAACCTTCTCTTTCCGCTTTGTACCCTTTGCGCCTCACGGCGACGAACATTATTATTATTATTTTTTATCATTGCTATTTCACTACTCTCGCCTAGAGAGAGCCCCTCTATGTCTGTGCTTTTTTCTCCCTATGTTTTATGATTTCATATTCAACGCTTTGCGAATGCTTGACTCTCGCGCCCTGTTCAACGCTTCTCGCACACTGCGAACGTTTGCCTTTTCGCTAGACCTCCCTAGAGGTTCTCGCTTCCCGCAGGTCCCAGGAGAGCCGACGAGGCAGGATGGAAATCGAGTAGTCAGAATATCGGGATTTGCTAACTTGTTGACCGTCCCCCCGCCGTATTTTAGGAAAAAACTCAAAATTACCGCATCTTCTATAAATAGGCCGATCCACCTACCGCATTTACTTCTTTGCATTTACTTCTTTGATTCCAAGTCTTCGTCCTCCTCCCGACCGCACTCGCCGATCTCTGCAGCACAAAGGCTCTCGCCACCCCGATTTTTTATCCCCTCTCGCCTTCTCTTCAAAATTTCTGGCGAGGGCGATGGCCGCTCCACGTGTGCGCAATCCTTCCTTGAACACAATTTCCCTCGTTGCCGGCTGACCCTGGAGGAGTTCAACATGATAGTCGCCAACTTAATCCCCACCGGGTTCGCGGCGCGGAACCCCGGGAACGATGATAGAGTTAATCTCGCGCCTGTCAGGGAGCTCGCCATTCCCCTGGAGCATTTCGAGGTGGGCTTCTGCCTCCCCCTCTGGCCAGAAGTGTGACAGACCCTTTGGTACTACGGGGTGGTGCCGGCTCAGCTCAACCCGAACTCTGCCGCGATCTTGGTGGCATTCATCTACTACATGCGGGCGGAAAAGATCGAATTCAGCATGCCCATCTTCCGGAAGCTGTTCAACTCCCGCGCTAAAGGCGGGGTGGTCTTCTTCTCGGGGCAGTTGGTGAAGACGAGCGGTCTCGCCAACAAGAACCAACACTGGGGACAGAGATTCGTTTTTGTCTCCTGTGACTTTGGAAACATTTCGCTCGCGCCAGTCCAGTACGACGATGCGACCTAAAAGCCTCCCGCTCTCGGGGGGCGAGAGGGCGCCCTCGTCGAATTCTTCGGGACTAAACTTTTTGATGTCTCGTTCCTTCGGCGAGACCTGGATTCCCTCCTGCTGGTTCCTCCTGGCGAAGGTATTATTTCAGTATATTTTCGCAACCTTTTGTTTTGAGAAGCAAGGTTACTTAGTCATGGGTCTCGCAGGTGAACGAGAAATCCCCCTCCACCAACCTTTTGACGAGACTGGGGCACTCGCCGACCCCTTGGCTCTCGTCAAGTCTTCCGCCGCCGCCTGCCGGGAGGAGCCGAGATCCTCTTCTGCACCAAGTGCCCAAAAGCGGAAGCAGAGCTCCCTCCCTGCCGCCTCACTCAAAAAATCAAAACTTTCAGCGGCGGACATGGGCAAATCCATTTCCCCAGCTCCCGCCGAGATCCCCGTGGAGACCCCCTCAGTTGCAGGCGAGACGGGTGCCACCCAGCCTACCGCGGAGACCCCTGCCGAGACCTCTCTCAAGCCGGTGCCGAAAGGGCACCGGAATTTCGGCTTCGGCGAGAAGTACAAGGATGCGTAGGGCCAGCCCTTGATCCAGTGGGACCATACCACCAACCGCATCGCGGTTTTCACACTTCTCCCCTCTTTGAGGGAGCGAAACTAAGCACCGGCGATGCCTTCGCGCTGGACTATGGGCTCTACGCTCAGGAGGACGCCGACACGTTCGATCGGACGACTACCCGGGACCTTGTCTACGACGCCGCCAAGGCCCATCTTCGCGCGGTCCAGCTCTCGCATATGGCTGGGCGCCACACCCTCACCATCGAGCGTAACCTTGTCGACATGTTCAAGGCGAGGGATGTCGTTGCAGCCGAGGTGGTCACCCGGAAGGCCGACCTGGTGGCTTCCCAACAACTTCTCTCCTCTCACCCAGCCACCGAGGTAAGCGGGATCCTTCAATATTTCTCGTCCTCCAAACATATATGTTTTTCGCTTAACCGGACCGTCTCGCAGGATTCCGAGCAAGCCCAACTGTCTCGCGCAAGGGTGGTCGGCATCGAGTGCGAGAACCAGCTGCTGCAGGCTGAGGTGAAGGGCTTGGAGGAGGCCCTGGCCCTGGCCCGGCCGTCGCCGGAAGAGAGGGTCGAGCGTCGTCACTATTCCGCGTACGAGATCAACGTGATTGTTCAGGAGAACGCGCAAGCCACCGCAAAGATGGTCATCGAGGTGTCGCGGGAGTCGGCGCTGTTGAACGAAGGAGGCGAGACCCTCACGGCGCGAGGGATCTTGCCCGGGTTGTTCGAGCCCATCCCCAAGCATGCGGGAGAGGACGACTCTCAGATCAATGATGCGGCGGAGCTTGTCTTGAACGAGGAATCTGGCGGCAGCTCGCCCGGCGAGTCCTCCGGCTACACCCCCAACGGAACCTCCAGCAGGATGTGCTCAGAGAACTCCCGGGTTAGAGGAGTGACCTCCCAGCTGAGGCTTTGGGTCAATTCTTAGTCATTTATCGCTAGTCTGGGGTTGAGGTTTGGGAGAAATAGGTGTCGGTTACACCCCAAGGTCTGAACTTTCGTTGAGACCAGTTTTTGGCTTCAACAAGCAAGACCCGAACCATATTTAATTTTGCGACTGGGGAGAACGTTTCCTCATAATCAAGTCAGTACTGTTGAGTAAAACCCCGTGCCACAAGCCGAGCCTTTATGCGATCAACTGTCTCATCTGCGGCATGTTTGATTGTAAAGATCCACTTGTAGCTAACACAATTGTGGCCAGGAGGAGACACAAGATCCCAAGTATGGTTACCTCACAGAGCAGTCATTTCTTCATTCATGGCGGCACGCCACGCCGGATGCCGGAGAGCTTCCTGCACAGAGTTAGGTATAGAGATAGATGAGAGAGAGAACAAAGGTAAGAAGAGGTGGAGAGAGCCGATGTAGTGAGACATAATTGGCCAAGGGATGGGCCGTCGAGGAGAAGACCGGATCAACAGGCCGCGAGATCACATCGGTAGAGGGAAGCCGTTGCGGGGCAACCGGACGAGGAGGACGACGAGGGTAAACTTCAATGATAGGAAGTTTGGAGGGGACGGGTTTGGAGGGGACTGGTGGTGTAGGAATCGGAAGTAGAGGAGGAGTACTGAGAAATGGTGGAAGCGAAGACGTTACAGAGTGATGGGTCGAGGTAGCGGAGGAGGAAGAAGGGGATTAGAAGGAGTTTCGTGAT
Source organism: Platanthera guangdongensis (assembly GCA_039583875.1). Lineage (NCBI taxonomy): Eukaryota > Viridiplantae > Streptophyta > Magnoliopsida > Asparagales > Orchidaceae > Platanthera > Platanthera guangdongensis. The sequence continues at coordinate 43,977,549 of CM077166.1, forward strand.
ATGGTTGGTTTTCATGAAAAGAGACATCAGCAGACACAACCACCTTTCCAGTGATAGGATTAAAGCAGACATACCACTTCTGAGTGTGGGAGTATCCAACAAACATAGTTTTGGTAGCACGATGGGCCAGCTTGTCATTGGAAGGACCAAGGTGGTGGACATAACATGTACACCCAAAAATACGAGGTGTGAGAGAGAAGAGAGCCGTGGATGGGTAAAGGAGAGTAATGGGTGCGACAAAGTTGAGGACAAATGAAGGCATGCGGTTGATGAGTTTGCAAGTAGTAGAGACTGCAAAGTTCCAATATATGGGAGGAACCTGCATTTGGATCATAAGAGATCTATCCACATCAAGCAGGTGGTGATTCTTCCGTTCCGCGATGACATTTTGTTGAGGAGTGTAGACACATGAAGTTTGATGTATAATACCGAACTCGACACATAGATTGGAGAAGGTGCGACAAGTATATTAGCGAGCATTGTCTGTACGAAAAATTTTGACACAGGTGGAGAACTGAGTGCGAGTTTCCGTAAGAAACGTATGGAATGTGGTTGGGAGCTCGGTGCGATCACGAAGTAAATACAACCAGGTTACCCGTGAGTAATCATCGATAAAGGTAACAAAGTACTGATACCCAAAAATACTAGGGACCTTATAGGGCCCCAAGATATCAGAGTGAACTATTGATAAAGGAGCATCGCTCCGGGCACAGGAAGGAGAAAAGCAGACGCGGTGCTGTTTGCCAAAAATACATGATTCACAAAAGAACTCATGAAGGGAGACAGTAGGAAGAGCTTTCCGGAGGATTGGAAGAGGAGCATGCCCAAGATGACGATGTCAATCAGTGGTGGAGCCAGTAGTGAGAGCAGAGGGAGGAACATCAAGAAGATATAGCACATTAGACAGTCGTACTCTACCAAGTATATTCTGCGTTAGTCGATCCTGCACCACAAAGGAAGAGTGTGAGAAAGTAACACAACAATCAAGGTCTTGCGTAAGACGGCTAACAGAAAGGAGATTAAAAGGAGAACCCGGAACATGAAGAACCGAGGATAAGGAGAGAGGAGTAAGAGGCAGATGAGCAGCGCCAGAAACCGGGATCTGGTCACCATTGGCCACAGTGATGTGTTTGGGGTAAGCAATATCTAAGTATTTGGGCGGCTGCTGCGGAGAGAGAAGATTTGTAGCACCCGAGTCCACAATCCAGTGAGAGTTGTGTGAGAGACACGATATACCTTCCTGGAAGATCGAGGCCACGGAGCCAAAGGAGCGACGAACTAGCTCTTGATGCTGATGAAGTTGAGCATGCAACGTAGCAATCTCATCAACAGTGGTGGAGGCAGAAGTCATAATCCTGATCAATGACTAGCCACAGAAACCAACGGTCAGAACCAGCGGACAGAACCAGCGTTTACTACAGAGGTAGCACGGATAACAGCGGCGAGAACAAACCGCAGCGGCGAGAACAAGCCACTAGAGAAGAGAGAAACCGCAACCAGAAGAAAGCGAGGCGAAGCAGGGAGGCCGCCCGATCTCGGTGGCAACACACCAGCGGTTAAGAGCCCGCGACCAAGAGGAGGAGCCAGCAGCCGGTAGAGAAATTTGTGACGAGAAGAGAAGGCTGCCACTGGTAAAGACAGACGCCGCTGGAAAGGAGGAAGCGGACAGTGCGGTTTTTAGAAAAGGACCGCACCTAAGCGGAGGCCGAGCGGTTAGGAGCACAGAGGCGAGCCTGCCACGGAGAGGCCGCTGCGAATAGAAGAGGTCGCCGAGACTAAGCGAAGAAGAACTCGCAAACGGGGGAGCATGGAGAGCTCTTGCACGACAAGCCCGCGCGATTTCAAAAGTGGTCGCAGCGGGTAGTCACAGCAACAATAGCAACGGTTAAGAGAAGTCGGCGCTGACAGGAGCAGAGTAGAGAAAGAGGCCGCAGCGGTTAGAAAGAGAAGAGACCGCGAGACCGCGGCGAGTTGAGGCAGGTTGCAAATTGTGGCAGATTGCGACGAGTTGAGACAAGTCGCGGCGACAAGGAGGAGGTCACAGCAGGGCGCGAATTGAGGAAGATCGCGGCGACTTGAGACAGGTCGCGGCGACAAGAAGAAGGTCGCGACGTCAAGGAGAAATCGCAGCAGGGCGCGAATTGAGGCAGACCGTGGCGACTTGAGACAGGTCGCGGCGACAACGAGAAGGTCGCGGCGACAAGGAGAAGGTCGCGGCGTCAAGGAGAAATTACGGCAGGGCGCGAATTTGAGGCAGCCCGCGACGGCTTGAGACAGGCCGCGGCGGCTTGAGACAGGCCGTGGCGATTAAGAAAAGAACTCGTGGACCCCACGAGGCAGAGAAAGAAGGCTATAAGAAGCCCGAGGAGGAGGATGAAACCACGGAGAGAGGAGGAAGCGGGTTCAGAAAAGGCAGTCCGCGGGAGGGAAGGCAGGCCGCAGGAGTCAAGCAGCTAGATAGACTAGCAGGTAGATGAAAAGGCAGGCCGCAGGGGGGGAATCAGGTCGCTGGCGAGTAGAGGGAGGCGGATAGAATTTTGAAAACCGCAGGAGGGGATGGTTTCCTCTGATACCATGTAGAAATCAGCGGTTACTACAGAGGTAGCACGGATAACAACAACGAGAACAAACCGCAACGGCGAGAACAAGCCGCTAGAGAAGAGAGAAACCGCAACCAGAAGAAAGCGAGGCGAAGCAGGGAGGCCGCCCGGTTTCGGTGGCAACACACCAATGGTTAAGAGCCCGCGACCAAGAGGGGGAGCCCGCAGCGGGTAGAGAAATCCGTGACGAGAAGAGAAGGCCGCCACGGGTAAAGACAGACGCCGCTGGAAAGGAGGAAGCGGACAGTGCGATTTTTAGAAAAGGACCGCACCTAAGCGGAGGCAGAGCGGTTAGGAGCAAAGAGGCGAGCCTGCCACGGAGAGGCCGTTGCGAATAGAAGAGGTCGTCAAGACCAGGCGAAGAAGAACTCGCAAATGGGAGAGCAGAGAGAGCTCTTGCACGACAAGCCCGCGCGATTTCAAAAGTGGTCGCAGCGGGTAGTCACAGCAACAAGAGCAGCAATTAAGAGAAGTCGGCGCTGACAGGAGCAAAGTGGAGAAAGAGGCCACAACGGTTAGAAAGAGAAGAGACCGCGAGACCGCGAGACCGCGGCGAGTTGAAGCAGGTCGCAAATTGAGGCAGACCGCGACGAGTTGAGACAGGTCGCGGCGACGAGGAGGAGGTCGCAGCAGGGCGCGAATTGAGGCAGATCGCGGCGACTTGAGACAGGTCGCGGCGACAAGAAGAAGGTCGCGGCGTCAAGGAGAAATCGTAGCAAGGCGTGAATTGAGACAGACCGCAGCGACTTGAGACAGGTTGCGGCGACAAGGAGAAGGTCGCGGCGTCACGGAGAAATGACGGCAGGGCGTGAATTTAAGGCAGCCTGCGGCGGCTTGAGACAGGCCGCGGCGGCTTGAGACAGGCCGTGGCGATTAAGAAAAGAACTCGTGGACCCCACGAGGCAGAGAAAGTAGGCTATAAGAAGCCCAGGGAGGAGGGTGGAACCACGGAGAGAGGAGGAAGCGGGTTCAGAAAAGGCAGTCCGCAGGAGGGAAGGCAGGCCGCCGGAGTCAAGCAGCTAGATAGACTAGCGGGTAGAGAAAAGGCAGGCCGCAGGGGGGATCAGGTCGCTGGCGAGTAGAGGGAGGCGAACAAAATTTTGGAAACCGCGGGAGGGGATGGTTTCCTCTGATACCATGTAGAAATCAATGGGCCAACCTTATAGATACTTCTTCATTAATCAAATACAAGAGAGAATACAAATATATAAGAGAAGAGAAGAAGAAAGAATCATATACAATAGATGTGGGACTAAAGGAGGAGGAAATGAGCCTATAAATAGACCTTTACATCATTTTTCATTATGTCTTCTAACACTTAATAATGTGTGGTGTTTCAAATTCACTCACATCAGAGGGAAATGGTATGCAACCTTTATTAACATTTTGATCAAAAGGAAAGACATGTCATAAAACTTAACATCCCCGCGGATGAAGATTTTATGAGAGGCAATCATACAATTTGTAACCCTTTTGGCCACGCGGTTAGCCAATGAAAACACATCGAGTAGCCCTTGCATCAAATTTATCTTGATGAACATTAATTGTTGTGGCATAACATAAACAATCGAAAATTTCCAAATTGTTGTAATTTGAAATTTTATTAAAAAGGAACTTCAAAAGAAGATCAGTTTTGAAGAACGATTGAAAGTACTTTGTTGATTGAAGAGGTGGCAGTGAGCACGAACTCCCCCCCCCCCCCTAATTCAATTGGCATATTGACATGAAATCATAAAGCTCGTGCTACCACAAGCGCATCTCGATGTTTGCGCTCAAAAATTCAGTTTTGTTGAGGTGTGTAGGTGCAACTACTCTGATAAATTATTACTTTCTGATAAAAGAACATTTTAAATGATTGAAGAACTCTGATCCATTATAAGCTACACACTTTGACCAAAAGGTTGAATTGATTCTGAACTAAATGAAAGAATAATTGCAAAAGAAATGGGACTTCCACCTTAGAACACACCAAAAAGGTCAAAGAATTCCTACTATAATCATCAACAATGGTCCAAAAATATTTCAAGCCACGATGAGTAGCTACTTTGTACGGACCAGTATCACAATGTATGAGATCAAAAACTTGTGTGGAAAAAGAGTCACTTTTATTAAAAGAAAATCTTGATTGTTTGGCCAAAGGACATATGCGACACTCATGATGAGTAACATTATGAAAATCAAGAATAAAAGGAAGAAGGTGCTTAAGTTTGTTCATCAAAATACGTCCCAATCGGTGGTGACATAAAATCGATTTATTCAGACTAGTATGAGAGAATGGTAGAAATGATGCTTATTCACTTGTCGGTCTAAGAAAAGTAATACAAGCCTCCAATTTTATTCCCGAAAACATTAAGCGTCTTCTATGAAAGGTCCTGTATAACACAATAATAAGGATGAAAAAAGATTGAAATATTTGAATCTCTACTCAGTTTGCTAATAGAAATCCGATTTTGAGTGAACGTAGGCACAAATAACACATTATGTACCTCTAATTCCTTTGATAAATGGATTGTGCTTGTATGAGTAACATGAGTACAAGAACCATCTGATAAATGTACTATTTTGATTTAAAGAGCTGTTGTAGCTCGTGAAGTGAAAATGAATGTGTGATATGATCTGTTGCACCACTATCTAGAATCCAATCATCACTCTTATGAGACAAAGAAAAACAGGAACGAATACATGCTAAACGTTGAATTGGATCATTAAAGATATGTTTTTGTTGAAGAATCGATTCAAGGATGTTGTTAAATTGTTCTGGAGTAAAAGGATTCTAATTTTTAGCATGAGCATCGACATTGAGTGCCATACATGCTGAATTGCCTCCTTGTTTGTAATTGGACGAACTAAGTTGCGGGTCTGTTTTAATTAAATTAGTTTCACGTGATTTCCTTCAAAATGATAGTTACCTTTAGGTGAATGTTTTTGTCTTTTGCCTTAGTAATTTGCAGGATATCCTGTATCGGTTCAGGCCACACAGGGACAGCTCAATTAATGATGAGAAGTAAAAGAACTTCATAGTTAAGCGTGCTTGAGCGAGAGTAGTACCGGGATGAGTGACCTCCTGGGAAGTCTCCGTACTGCCTAACTTAACTGTCGAGTTCGCTCATCAAAAGGAGGTTGTGGCCACCAAAGATCCGTCAGTGGGCTGGAGAGGGGTTGGGGTGCTTGGGCTGCAGCCCAGACGATGCCAACTGGGTCCCGCTAGATCTCCCTCGATGGACGTGGTCCTGAGTGAAGCCGGGCCTGGGTCGTCACATATCCAGTGAGTTTAAAACATTTTGTCTTGATATGTCCCGACATTTGGCAATAATCACACCACAAATTTTGTTTGTTATGAGGAATCTAGGTTGGATTTTGAATAATTTGATTCCCGGCAAGGCGGCAAGCCAATTGTTTTTAGAATTGGGAGTATGTCCAGTCGAAAAAGCAAATGCCATATCTTCTAATGGGAGATTAGAGGTAGTATGAATTTGTCGTTCCTCCTGTTGTATCATGGAATATGCACCTTCAAGAGAAGGAAGAGTATTCATTAGGAGGATTTACCCTCGTATAGATTTAAAAATATCATTCAACCCCATAAAAACCTGCACAATCTTTTGTTCTTCCAACTGATCTTCCCAAGTTTTGGCGACTGAACAATGCGTGCCAGATCGGCACATGAGAATGGTGGTGACTGCCTCAAGTTCATCACATATTTTCTTGAGCTTGGTGTACTAAATCTCAATATTCATAGTGTTCTGAATGAAAGCAGAAATGACTCGGTGAAGCCTATAGATTTTGGAACCGGCATTGTTGGTAAACCGGCGAGATAAATTTAACCACATGATCGCAACTGTATTGGCATGAATAATCGACTGCCCAATATTCTTTAAAATGTCATTGATTGACCATGAAATAACCATGTTATTCACTTGTTTCCATTGAGCAAAAGTGGGATCAAGAAGATCAGATTTCAGGACGGAACTTGTTCTTGCAAGATAAGGTGATCTCCATAAATCTCCTCCCAAGGAATATAATTAGCAGTGCCCAAGAGAACTTAATTTACAAGAATCATTCAAGGGGAATCAGAACCTTGCAAATGAAAATGAGTCGGTATCGATCGTTGATTAATAGTCCAAGGATTCTGTCGCTCTTCATCTTGAATTTTGAGAATTGAATCAATATTTTGCTGAGCCGTCAGAGAGAAAAGAAAAAGAAATCTGATCACGAGCTCAGATACCATGTTAAAATCTCACAAGAATCGAAAGAAAGAAAAATGAGAAAACTCTAATCATGAAAGCTTTCATCCAAAAGACAGCTGGAAAAAAGAGATCTACAATATTAGTTCTAATTTTCCGCTTACACCGAGAACAGCTATATACATTGATACAAAAGTCCACACATGGATCTAACCACCATAATTGATCTTCAACTAACTGCACACGTGGCTACAACAACACTCAAGTCTTTATCCCACTATAATGGGGTCGGTTTTATGGATCCTTTGTCGCCATTGTGGTGCCCTATCTTTAGTCATAATCTCACTAATGCCGAAGTATATCGTATCTTTCCTTATAGTTTCATTCCAAGTCTTTATTGGTCTACCCCTCCCCCATTTAACATGCCTAATGACTAAACCCTGACAACGCCTCGCAGATGCCTCTAATGGTCTCCTCTGTATGTGCCCAAACCATCTTAATCAAGCTTCACGCATCTTCTCTGCAATTGGTGTCACTGATGTCTTTTCCGTGATACATTCATTCCTAATTGTATCCAGTTTTGTGTGTCCACACATCTACCTAAGCATTCTCATCTCCTCAACTCCCATTTTTGCTCATGTACACAATTCACTACCCAACACTCTGAACCATAGAGCATCGCTGGTCCAATTGCAGTACGGCAAAACTTGCCTTTAAGTTTTAATGAGTTCATAATTTAACTCCACCACATGCTCTCCAAAGATGTTGTATATTTGAGTCTAGTTTTTCCTTATATATCCACAACCGATATTTTCTTAGTTTTTTATGAGAATTGTATTTCATTCATGTGATCACTTTCTCCTAGAAATAGGTCATTATCAAGTCTTTCAAAAGCCTCTCCCTCTTCATGCGCCGTGACCCCTTCTCCGACGTTGTTTGCTTGCTTCCATCATATTTGAGACGTCACAAAGCCGCCAGTTTTTGCATGGCTCATCATCAAACTATACATCATAATACTGGAAGTCTAACTATGAAATCATTTGTAACAACTCAGCCCATAATATGTGTGATATTATACGGTTTATCTTGCCTCAGTTCCAGGTTTTGCTTTCTCAAAATGGTCTATGAGAACTCCGCAAATTGGTCACCCGTCCTGTACTGCTTCAACCTAAATCCGCTTAAATGAAGTTCATAGAATGTATGTTTGGCATGACAACGGCCACGGCCATCAAAAAAAATAAAACTAGATTTGAACATAAAATTTGATGGAAGTTCCTTAGGTGAGGTTAGACGTTCACGAAAGACGGTTCATAGCCACCGCGTTCATAACCGCCACCGCCGTGCAAAACGAGCCTTATGTTTAGACACATTAGCCTATATTATAAGAGGATTTACTTGGAAGTTGGAAATGGTGGCGTTAGAAACAATTTTATTTTCAGCATCATCATTATTTTGTTCACATGTGGTTTGAAGGTGATGGGAAAAATGCATGTATCAAAAAAACGTTCACGTCTTCTTGAAAAGTAATAAACTCTCTCACTTTCACAAAAGCTAAAATGAACTTTTTGCATTTTCACACTTTTCTTCTCGTAGCCCTACATCATCAATCTCCTACCATTGCCCTACATCATCAATCTCCTACCATTGCCCTACATCATCAATCTCCTACCATTTTTCCTATCGTTGCTATTTCTGAGAGCTCTAATCATTCCACTGGTTTCTCACCATTGTCTTTCCTGCAGCCACAACCGTCCCAAACTGACCACAAGTCATCTCTTCAAAATGCCATTCAACTAAACAAATAGCCATCACTCAATCTTCTTCCCTAACGCATATATATTCTTCCCTTCAACCCATTTTTTTCCAGATAAGCATGTGTAAAAATATTTCACTGCAAGGAAAGGACTAGTAGATAGAAAAAAATCATTATTCGCATCTCTTCACAATATAAACATGTCCACAAAAATCATGATAATCATAAGAAATTTTATCATCAAAATCATGCAGTAACATAATCATAACTCAATTCAAAATAACTTAAGAAGTCATCATGTAGAGGCATGAAAAGAGTGGAGAATTCATGCCAAAGTGATTTAAGAGCTTACCGGCATCCTCCTCCTCTTCCTCCTCGGCTTCCTCATAGCACTCACCTAAATCTCTCCCAATTGCCAGCAAAACTTAAACATATCCTGCAAAAAGAATGATCATCAAAGTGGAGACATAATCAAATAACCAATTTGTATATAAAAAATGCACAAATGATCATGTAGCAAAGTAGACTTAGGATCCGTTTCGCGCGGAGCTCTTTGCTATGGTGAACTTGGACAAAAATACCGTCGATAGAATATACGTTTGGCATGACAACAGTTATGACCGCTGCCGATAGAATGTACGTTTGGCATGACAACAGTTATGACCGCCACCAAGAAAAAACTAGTTTTGAACATAAAAATGAAGTTTCTTATGTAAGGTCGGGCATTCAGGAACGACAGTTCACAATCACTGCATTCGCAACTGCAAACGACGTATCAAATGGAGTCTTAATACATAATCGCAATCTTTGCTGCCCGAATCATAAAAATTGTCGTAACCTTATGACGGTGATGATTTTATTTCATTTCTAGGACTTTTGGGGTTGGATTTTCGGTGTTAGCGTCGCGCAATACTTAAGGTAAACTCAACTTCTTCTCAAAAATATCTTGTTCTTGCTTGGATTGAAGTTTGTTTGAGTTCTCGGTTGATATTCGTGGTTGATTAATGGATTTTTTGTGCACATTTGTGTTGTTTTTGAGTTTGATGTGGAGTACAATTATTATTATTATTTTGTTAGAATAATCCTCAAATCTTAGATGAAAGTGATGTAGAGTGATAATATGGCCCCTCTCATGATAATTTGGTGTATTAGTGTGATTTTCCTGAGGAGAAAAGGGGGAAGGAATGAGGTCTTCTCGTCCGCTACCGTGCTACTACGGTAGGGTTACCATGCTGCACTAACACTGCAGAAATTCTATTTATTATTTTTATGCACTTTTCTCTTTATATAGTTGAGGACTTGATTTTAGTTGATTTTTCCTCTTTCAGAGAAATGGCAGCATCAACTTCTCAGCATAGGTGAAGTTTCTCAGAGCGTCCTTACACTGCTACAATATGCTATCCTGCAATTGAGAATGCCTCAAATCAATGTGAGCATGACTGTAGAAATGGATATACAGACTCATGCCCATATTTATAATCTACTAGTTAATGCAGAGCTGATGTCCTTGATCATATCAGAGGATGGTTTTTCATCAGTATTGGTGCGAGATTTTTACAACAATCTGAGAGACCCTGCTCATGCTGATCTGGATGGTGGAGTTCAGTCCTTCCTACAAGATCATGTGGCAATCATCTTACATTCTGATTTGCATGATGAGTTTGATTTTCATGAGAGTAGGAACATGCTAGACATCGTGGAGAAGTATCAGACTCATAGGGATTGGTCACAGATCAACAGGGAGTAGCACAATCTGGAAGATGCCAGAGATCTCATCAATACTGTTTCTACCCTTACTTTTGATGCGCGTATTATTCAGGATATCCTCATTCCTCCATCACTTTAATGTTAACATCGGGGGATATGAAGACTCTTACGGAGCAGCTGAGTATGGTCACTTATCATGTCTTGAATGAAGATTTAAGGTCTGTTTGAAGTGTCGTTTTTGTTGAGTTTGGACAAAACGTCACCATCATAGAATGTTGTATGGCATGGCAACGGTTATGGACCACCACCCAAAATAAAGAAAACTAGGTCTTACAGTGAATGAAGTTTCTTAGGTGAGGTCGGGCGTTCACAAACAATGGTTCATAACCACCATGTTCGCGATCACTACCGCCGTGCCAAACGATGCCTTGATCAAAATTCAAATGCTAAATTTTAACAAGAGTCCAAACCCGAATAACAATACAAATATACGAATGAATCCGAATCTAAATGCTTACAATATAATTGATATTTGAATTTGATTGAAGTGATATCCAAATCGATTTGATTAGTGATCACTCCCAATCATAACTACTAACAACATAAGCATTGACTATTCGAATTTTCAAACTACATAAAAACTCCGGTCTCCCAAAAAACAGATCAGCCAAAGTACCTGCTCCGTGCCTGTGAGAAGAACGTCAAAAAACATTTCTGAGTCATAGGTTTTTATAAGCAGATCCATGGGGTAGTTCATGAGGTGTCAGCCTTGCTAGCAGTGCCTTATTGTGGCAGTGTTCCTCGTCGACAAAATAGAACTTCCCGTTGGCTTTGAAAGTCACGAACGGGCGGTTGGTCTTTGGAGGCCTGATATCAGAGAATTTGATTGTCTCGGTAAGGTAAGTTGCGAGCCAAGACATCATTTCAACCTCAAAGGTGTCGGATCCCGGCCGCCACCTGAGTTCGTGGATGTACGGACTAACGAACCAATGCAGCGCCCCAGTGGTCGAGGCGCTGAGGATCATCACGGTGCTGGCCATCGCGCCCTTCAAGATGACGTTCATGCCGGGCAAGGTCATGAAGGTGATCACAGGGCCCAGAGAAACCGAAAGGCAGCAGGTGGAGAGCGAGAGGAGCTTAACTTTCTTTATGGTCGATGATATCGGCCCGTGGTACACGACTGTCGTATCCTTTTCATCTTTTCCGAGTGCAGAACTTTTGGGCCCGACGCTGATCTTATCGTTATCTGCTCTCGTCGCGGCCGCAGCTCGTGATGCGAATTTTTTCGAAAAATACGTTGGTATGGATATTGAGGAGCAGTCGAACCTGCTCGCGGGACAAAGAGTGGGGCACTGGATCCTTGGCTCGTGCCTTGAAGTTTGGAAACCTGGTTGATGGAAAATGAATTAATTAGGTGCAGGTAATGATTTTTTATCACAAAAAATAGTATATATCAGCTATGTAAAAACATAAAACGGATCTCAAAGGACGATTAAGAATATACATGCTTCCAGGGCAATATATTTTCTAAGAAAGCGTATTATGATTGATTGTCAATTAATTCCGCTTAAGGCGGTGGCACCAGTGTGGTGGTGCTTGACCACAATCAGATGCTGAAATTTTGGCAGAGCAGGGTTGGCTTACGCCTTCAGCCAAAAATAAGAACATATATATGAACCTAACTGCAATGGTGTGCAAAATTGCGTAATGCAGTTGAACAGTATGAAGAAATTCAAACCTATGATTTGATGTTTTTAATAAGAAATTTTAGTTGTCCTTAAGACATACCAGTTGCAGACAAAAGAAGAATGTGGGTTGTCCCCAGAAGTAAAATGAAATGTTAAATTGCTTGGATAAGGACTGACAATTGCTACTGCAGGAAAACATGATCATGGGGAAAAATCCCCTTGAAAATAGAAAATTAAAAGTGCTCATGCCAAAAACATGCAAGAATCCTAATAGGAAATATTTATGTTTATAGAAGAAAAAAAAGAGGTGTATAAAAGCTCAATACAAAAGCCTGCTTACAATGACGCATTAGGTATCTTGTTTATTTTGTATAGATTAGTTGTGAATAGGAGTTGTCGTGTCCTCGACAAAACTATAAACAAGTGAGCATGTACCTTTTTTCTTGTGACATAAAGTAGTAAGAAACATGCGTTTTTGCCCGTTCTCACATGGTATCAGAGAAGTTTGGTTCTTAAGATGCCTCCAACAGTTGTATTCTGCCCTCGCCCACGATCGTGAAGCTCGTTTGTGTCATTGAGCTCTTGCACCGTTTCTCGCGCTATTCTTGAATGACCAGGTTCTCGTACTCGATTTCGCGATTGCCCTCACGCTGCTGGAGAGCTCGATCTTGGTGCTCTGAGAGTTCACGAGTGATTTCGCACTTCACGGGCTACTGGAGCTTAATCCAAACGCATATTCAACTCTCGCCAATCCGTATCGCCATTTTTTATCACAGTCAACCGGTCTCGCCGATCAGTCTCGACATCAAGCCCGTCGACCTCAGCTTGCTCGACAACTCATAGCTCTCACCGATCAAGCTTGTCTCCCTCAGCTTCAAAAGCTCTAGCCCGACCTCAAGCTCACTGAGCAGTCTCACTGTTTATAGAGCTCACAAAATCTCTCGCATAATTTCAGCTCAAAGGACTATCATTGAACTAGTTCCAGCCAAACCAATTCTCTGTTTTCGCCAAAACTACTCTCGTCTTGACTAGTTCTTGCCATCATTGATCTTGTGAAATGGGGACAGATGTTGCATCGACTTCAACTATCATACGTGCTCTCCGCTCCTATATACAAAATCGGAGATGAGCTGAAGTTCACTACGATCTCTCATACTGGGAAGAACTTCATTGAGCAGGTCCACTCGATGCGCCAAGTTCTCAAATTAAAGATCTCCTTCATCACCAGACCAAAGATTCCAGAATGAGCATATGGAAGAATCGCTTCAGAATGATGGTCAAGTTCAGTCCAGGATACTGAACTCTACGAAAAGTGAGTCATATTGAATGAATATACACCACGAACTGCAAAGGCTATGCAGAATGAACTGAAGTACCTCCACTCTAGGAACGATAGCATTCAACACTTGTTCGATCTATTCTAGAACCTCCAAACTATTGAACTTAGTTTGACGGCAATCTGATGTCATTTGTGGCGCAACACAAGACTCTCATTGAAGCATGAATTCAACACCCGCCTCCTACTCTTGATATGGAGAGCCAGGGGGCACAAAAGGAAGTAATTGGCATAGCAATGATGATGGATAGAATAACAGCATATTTCTACATTGTCCAAGCCAATGCCTTGTCTTCACCAACAATCTCATCCTTTCCTTATCGAATGTGTGCTAGATCTCTAAAGGTCACTCCCCAAGCCGATATCTCCATGACTCTTATCTTCTACCCTTCTCCAACATTTAACTAGAGTACCCCCCCCCCCCCCTATTGGGAGGGGAGGAGGTCGTGTGGGCTCTAGAGGGGGTAGCGGGCAAGATGGTCGAACCCATCCTAAGGGACAGAGCGCCAACATGTGTCCCTATTGTAGTAGGGAAAATCACACTGAGACAATTTGATATTGGAAACATGGGTTTCCCCAACAATGAAAAAACCACATCATCAAACTTCTCCTACAGTGGACACTCCTAGCACGTCCCAATCTAACTCCTTAAGGGAGGAACTCTAGAGTCTTCAAGGACTGGTTACTCAAACCTTCGAGAACATCGTCTCTGTCAAAGCACGAATGAAGGTGTATCATGTGTCTACCATAACACATCTTGGATAGTGGACTCTAGGTCCACAAATCATATGACTCGGTAGAAACTCTTACGATACACGAACAATGTTTGTCCAAAATTCATCATTGTTGTCAATGGAGAGAATACTCTGGTTAGTGGATCTAGAGACGTACCTCTTACCTCATATATTTCTCATACTTTGTACATCATGTTTCTTGCTCACAGTTAATCTTCTCTTTGTTAATCTTCTTACTCATGATCATAATTGTTCTATACTTTTCTTCTTCTTCCTTTACCGTGCAAGCTCGTCGGACGTGAACTATTATTGGTAGGGGACGGCTATCAAACAAGCACTACATTCTGGATCTACCTCCCTCAACACTCTTCCATCACTTCTATTAACTAGCACCGGTGTCTTGGACATGCACCCCTCCCTATCTTAGAGAAGGCCATTCAAGATTATAATTTTTTTAATTTTAAATGTGAATCTTGCAGCTAAGGGAAGTGCTATCCTTCGCCCACCCCCACCCCCCAAATTGTACAACAAATGATGCTCCGCTTTAGTTCAAGCGGGTTTTGGGGTTCATATAAAATCATTAGTTTATCTAGATATCGCTATTTTTGCTACCTTTATAGATGATCATTTTGATATATTTACTTTGTGATGTTTTGAGATCATGTGTGTCTTTAGCTCCTTCAACGCAAAACTCGAAATCATTTTTTGAGTAATATCAAAATCATTCAGACTGATAATGCTCGTGAGTATATTGATCACGAATTTCAAGAGACCCGTAATACCTTGGGCATTATTCATCGCATGTAGTAGACCTACACATCTCAACAAAATGGTGTGGCAGAGCAGAAGAACCATCACCTACTTTAGATAGTCAGATATTTCATGTTTCAAATGTCGATTCCAACGATTTATTAATCCTTCATGATCACCATTGCATGTTATTTAGTTAATTATATGTCATCAATTACCATGGACTTTGCATCTCATATTCCATAATATTTACGGTCACACCTCCCTTCTCTCTATTTCTAGTGTCTTTGGGTGTGTGTTTTGTTCATCATCATGGTCTTTTAGATAACTTGGCACCATGGGCTATCAAATATCTTTGTTGGGTACTCTTGAACTCAGAAGGGATGTGTGTGTTAATCCCACTAATAAAAAATTAGAGCATCCACAAATGTTACATTCCTCGATGATCAACCCTTTTATTCCTTCTCTATTCTTTTTGAAACGTCACCTGCTCCCTCGTCCCAAAGTACCTATTGATTGTCCACAAACGACTGTCATACTGACACAACCATTCTTCTTCAACAAAAATGTATACTCGTCGTACTCTCTAGAATTCCCCGAGTAAATCACCCCTACCGATGACAGCCCCGGTCCATATGAACTTCCCACGGCTTTCCTAGAGGACACACGCTCATGAACTACTCACTCGCTTTCTCATTATATTTATTTTCACTAGTTATCTCTTGAACTTCAAAGGTTTGTGTTCTCACTGTCTTCTATTTCATCTCTTCTTTTTACAAGAGGCTCTCTAGCATCCGGGATGGCGGGCAGTGATAGATGGAAAAATGAATATCGTGTGGGCCAATAAGACTGGGGAATTGGTGTCTATTCCTCCTAGACAATCCTAAGTGGGATGTAAATGGATATTCGCAGCTAAACATCGTTCAGATGGATCGGTTTGAGGACTTAAAAGCATGTCTTGTAGCTCGTGGATTCAATCAACAATATGACAATGGCAATGAAGAGACGTTCTCTCTAATGGTCAAATATGATACTGTGAGGGCATTGAAATCCTTTGCAATCCATCATCACTAGCAGTTGCATCAACTTGATATCAAAAAGGCATTCCTTAATGGCGATCTGAGTGAAACTTCCTACAGGCAGGAACCTCCTGAATATGAGACCATGGGAGAAGTCATCGATGTCGCGTAAGAAAATCAATCTATGACCTGAAACAATCTCCGTAAGAATGGTTTGAGAAATTTACTCAAGTAGCTCTGGCCATTAGTTTCCTTGAGCTTGGTAGACTTTTTGTTTACACATTGCAAAGAAGGTATTGTGATCCCCGTGTGTATGTTGATGATATCATAATCACGAATGATGATCTGAATGGTATATCCATGATCACGAAGCACGTGTCCTCTCACTTCCATACCAATGATTTGGGGAATCTCAGATATTTTTTTTAGGTATTAAGGGAGCTCGTCGGTATGATGGGTTATTATCTCTATGAAAGTATTGCACAAATCTTTTATAGGATGTCGGATACTTGGGATGTAAACTAGATGAGAGGCCCAAGGATACAAAACAGAAGCTCTGTGCTCATAAGTCATGTAACACCCCCAACCAAGTTTAACAACAAATCAGCAGTCTGGATGTGCTCTGTGATAAGAAGTAAACTATGTAACAATAATAAAATGGTACATAGCGGACATAAATAAAAGTAATAAAAGAAACTTACAGCGGAAGTAAGATAAACAGTTAAGGATAAACAAGGGTACCTCAAATTTGATTCACAGAGCCACTAATAAAGAAACGAACTGTAAAATCTGAATTACTGAAATCTTACATGATGTTTGTTACATTGAACATTAGACAATTTCAGCACATGAAGTCCAAAGAACAAGTACAACTACTGAACCAAAATACAATTGAAGAAAAAGACAACCTAACATGAAGAACCGTGAAGCTTATCCTAGGCATAGCTTCCAACTGTAAAGAAAATGTCCGAAGACGAGTCAGCTCAACTGGTGAGTAAGAAAGACTACTCCTTCCAATAACACTAGAAATACATAATTCGTTTGTATTTAAAAATAGGAGTTTTTGATTATTAATATATGATTCTGAATAACTGTCTGTAGTCTAATAAGTTATTATTTGTAACGATGAATGATGAATTTTGTCTTATTACATGAGTTCTTGTTTGTACTGAGTTTTGGTAGCCAGAATTCTTTTTAAGGATTGAGTAATCAAATTTCATGTTTTATGAGATATTGCACATATTCTGATTATGGAGCTCAAATGACGACACGAAGAGACACTGATTATGGAGCTCGTAACTGAAAATTTTCAAATCTAAAACTGTGGCTGACGACCCCACGGCTATGGCTCATGTGGACTGCAAGATTTTATTTTTACGATTCATTGTACTTAATCTAATTATGGGGCCCAAATGACGGCCTGAAGGTGCCCTGAACTGGAGTGCTCCCTGAGTGGAACACGGACTCGCATCTTAAAATCTCCAAGACTGGAACTGTGGCTGACGACCAAATGTCTGAGACTCATGTGGATTGCTGGCCAGATGAGAATGAGGTCAGTGATTTGAAGCTTATTATGTGTGTTGAGCTTTTGTGTTTTGCCTAGTCGCAATTAATCTTTTTAATTAATCATGCATGTCTTAGATATTTTGTTTTATATGCTCTATTATGAATGACAATTTCAATTAAATTAATTGTCAGTTAATACTTAACTACAAGTTGTACGTGTTGTGATTTGATTTGTATACGTAAATATAAATACATATATATATGTGTATGTATGTATGTATCTTACCGTTGATACGTACTTAAAAGAAATTCAAGAACTACTGTTTGCCTGATTTTCTGGGGTGAACTAGGCAATAACTTTATAACAATGATATGTCTAGCCAAGAATAGTCGAATTTCTTACTGTGATATTACGGCGCTCGTACGCAAGACGTGGCAGCATAGCTATCTAGGTTACTTGAAGAACACGCGGGACTTGCTTCTGATCTATCACGAGCTATCTTACCAAAATTCCCCCCGCAAAACCTAAAAGAGGAAAATATTACACATTAAATCAATACTCCATAATTCCAATGATACCATTTCATGACACGGGAAAAGGGCTTGTCACTATTATAGTTAGAGCTGTCACTTAAAACCGAAAACCGAAAACTGTAAACCGAACCGGAACCGCAAAAAACCGAACACAACCGTTCGCAAATTATTCAGATTCCGGTTTGAATTTTGAAACCGTGAACAACAATGGTTCGGGTATGGTTCTTTCATTTTATTATCCGGTCTGGAACCGGAACTGCACCATACAAGTCTCAAGCGGTTCCAAGATTTTTAGAGCCGATTCGAACCGGACCGAAGCAGAACCAAACTGCAACCCGTTTATTATTATTATTTATTAATAATATTATTATTATTATATTGTTATTTTTTATAATTTATCTATAATATTTATACTTATTACGGGTGAAACTGACGCGATTTGAACCCAAACCGTAATCGCACTAAAAGACATTGATTTTAGACCGAACAAAACCGCATCACACCAAAACCATGCGGTGTGGTTTGACATTGATGCGGTTTGGAGTCGGTTTTTGCGGTGCAATTTCGGTTTTTATACTATTATATAATGTATTTTCAGTTTTACTCGTACATTTTCTGATATGATTAAAGTAACTTGCACTTATTGGAGACGATTGGAATGTCAGGCCCACGCAAAAAAGACGGTGCGACACAGATTTGTCGATTTTGCACCGCCAAAAACCGGATTGCAAACTATGTTGTTTTGCAACCAACGAAGCTGCTCTACAATCAAATCATTTAGTGTGGTTTAAATTCGACGCGGTTTAAAATCGATGTGGTTTAAAATCGATGCAGTTTTGTGCAATTTTGTGGTTTTGCGATTTCAGTTTTTAACTTTCAGCGTTACTTACTATATTATACAAAAAAGTAATCTCCTTTGGAGTAATGCAAAATTTATGTCTGGGCCCCGGACGTGGAAGTTTCTCTTGGAAACAAAATTGAACAAATTTACATTTCTCCTCCGGTTTTTTATTTTTGACCTCCCTCATTTATTTCGCCAAATTTGATTTTGGTTCTACTTGAAACCGATTGGAACCGAACCGAACCACATGGAACCGAACCGAACCATTAGTGGTCAGTTTGGTTTTGGTTCTTCTTGAACCGTAACCGGAACCGTTGACAATGTGGTTCTAAAAATTATTCTAAAACCGGAACCAGAACCGGAACCGGTCGAACCAAATAAGATTTTGGTTCTAATTTGAAGAATTGTTACCTTAGCAGTTCAGTTCATGGTTTTACTAGAACCGAAACTGAACTGGAACCGTGTCAGCGTTAATTATAGTGGAGGATAATGATTTCTGCAATGGGGACGGCTACGGCTAAATCTGAAATTAGCGATTCGGTCGCTCGCCTAGAAGAGCCATTATTTAAGGTAAGACTTAACCAAAAATTCTGAAAGGCAACCACATAGGTGTGAAATCTGAAATTCCCAAAGGGGATTGACATTACCTAAAAAAAATGTTTGCAGGAGGAAGGTGATTGTGACTAGAAATTTGGCACCACTGGAGCTGTCGGGAAAGGAAGGGATCCTCGACTTCTAGATCTGAGGAAATGAGAACCAAAGGAAATCTTTGTTATTTTCATTAGATCAAAAGAGAAAGGAAAATGGAAATCATGCAGGAAAATTCATATGAGCATACACGGAGATTTACCCGGTTAAAACGGAAGAGATAGGAATGTCAAGAGGGAGCCAATCCACCCAGGAATGAATCGACAGACAACTACGAGTGGCAAAGAGGTGTCAAAGGTTTCTGTAAGAGGAGAAAGCTCCTCACTTCGCGACTAACTCACCTACTCGGGCGGACTGCTTTTTCGCTCTGGTGCGGGTTACTTTTAACCGCACGAACTGGTGCTTATCCGTCGCGGCAGTGTCTTGGTGCGGTCTGCTCTTAGCCGCCCGAGCTACTTTCTATTCGCTTGCGGACTGTAAAAAGTCACCCGGTCTAGTTCTTGCGGCTTGGTACTCGCCGCCTGATAACTTCACAAAAGGAAGTTATATTTTGCGTCAATCTGCCGCATTTTGACTAATTTATCTTCAAAATACTGATCAAAAGTGTGTGTAGACGAGTAAATTATCATTTGTGCGAAAATTCATGTATCAGTAATATTTATATTTATGTTTATGATAGGAAAATATGAAAAAAGTAACTTGTGCGGCTGATGATAAGCGTGAAGAGCATTCAGGAAAAGTTGCAGGAAAATTACAGGAATTTTGGAGCAGATTTTTGCTGAATTCTGGACAGCACAGAATTTGTTGCAACAAATTAAAATTTGTTACAACAAACCAGCGAATTTGAATTTTAAGATTCCAAAAATAATTCAAAAATGGCAGTTTTAGAAATGAAAGGAGCCTTTCTTTCATAAATGCTGGAGATCCTTTGAGGCCCTTGGACCATATAAAGGGATTTTGGAGATCTTTTTATTATCTTTTGTCATTTTGGAGAGAAGGAGACCAAGTTTAGGGTTCTTGACGGTGGAGAAGCGGAATCCGGCCACGAGAAAGGGTAGATCTAAACTTCTGAAGCCATGAACTGTAAGATCGTTATAGTTTTGTGTGTTCCTTTTCTCGCCATGAACTAAACTCTTCATGTCTTGTATGAGGAGAGTACTATGTGTGTTTTTTTATGGTGTATGTTCTTGGTTGTTGAGATTTGTTGGATGATTTATTATCTAGTGAACTTTTGAATTTATTTATAAGATTTTTGACTTTGATCTTCATCTTGTGATGTGTTGCGAGAATCGAGAGATGAGTGGCGTAATATAAGGTTGAAGGTTATTTTATTGCACCGCAAGAATCGAGAGACGAGCGGTGTAAAACGTTTAAGCAAAAATCTCCTCTTTTGCGTTGTACTTCGAGAGTCGAGAGAGGAGAAGTGCATTCGCTCATTAGTTCACCGTAGTTTAGAGGGGTGGAGGAGACTCCCTTCTTTTGCTAGCAGTCCGATTTTTATGATAATCAATATCCTTCATTCCTCCTAAGTTAGAAATAACTAGGAGAATTTAGTACGTTGGGATTTCCGAGATTCGAGAGAGGAGGATTTCTTCTATAAAAATCGTTGTATGATAATTCCTTCAACACTCTTAACTAATATTATTTATTACACACCATTCAGACGCACATAGGAAATCCGAAATACAAGGCTAATTTCTCCAAGTGGTTTAAGATTTTCTAAGGATTTTTGTAGTTAAGTTAGATTCGATTTTTATTAAAAAATTTCATTACTTTGAAAAATCACCTTAATCATCCGGTTTGGATTTAAAGAACAGTGTAGCTAGTACTTGCAAGCTTTAGGTTGATCACTTCTCCGAGGGAACGATCTCACTCACACTTTATTACTTGTTACGGCACGTGCACTTGCGAGAGTACGCATAACCTATTTCGGGCGTATCAAGTTTTTTGCGCCGTTGCCGGGGAACTGCTATTAATCTATTGTTTATTTTCTTGCAATATTAGTAAACCCTAGTATTTGGAGGTCAAACTTTAATCTTGTCGAATTTTAAATGTGTTTGTAGTTTTTCTGTTATTGCTAGTTTTTGTTATGTTAGTGCATGTCCAGATTTCGATCCATTGAGTTATTGCCATTAAACTTATAATTTTTTAAAAAAAAAAAAGTAAACCCTGAGTATTTAGAGCTCAAGTTTTTATTTTTTTATTTTATTTTCTAGGATTTGTTTTTCTTAATTCACAATTTTAATTTTATTTATTCCTAATCTATTTTTTTCAAAAAAAAAAAATCAAAGTAGGTTTATTCATTTAAATTATTTGTGCGTAGTTGACTTGTGCAAAGATTAATATCTATTTAGTGAATTCTCCCACGCAAAATCATGTATTCATATTTATATTCTCGATGTCATTATTGCGGGGCATTCAATCATGCCAGTGATGATTGTTATATAAAAGACTGTAGTTACATGTCATATGGCTCACCCTATGGAGTTCCAACATCTGATGATACTTCATATAGTGCTCCTAATTTTTATAATTATGCTCCCCCACAACATGCAATGTTTCTACATTTCAACCCGACCCCTCAAAGGCCGAGAAAAAATGAGAAACAATGCATATTTTGTCATAGCACCGGGCACGCTATGAAAGAGTGCGTTGCATTTCAGCGTCAAAGAGAGGCGTATAACAAACCTAAAATTCAAATCCTCTCATCCTCCTCTTATTATGACATTTCTTGTGATTCTAATGATATATACGCATTACCTTCTTGTCTACGAGGAAGTATTGGAGATATAACCATCATGTTTGTTGATGATCTGTGCAACGACATCGCGGAGCTGCCTCTCCCTACACATTCATCACTTAGTTTGGATCACTCATGGAGGAACCAACCACATATTCTCTAATAATGCTATCACCCCCGTTCCTCCACCTTTTTTGCACGAATTTTATACACTTATTTTTATCGATCATGTCGAAGATATTGCGCTTGGGGATAATCCTGAACCTGAGGATGTGGCAAAGTGTATCGAAGATATTATCCTCTCCAATGGAGGGAAGAATTCTTTGGAGCACTATGATGCGCTTGAAGAGGATATCCTTTCTGATGAGCAGATATACACTTCTTTATTGGATGAGGAGGTTCAACTCACCACTGAGGCCCTTGAGATCTCGGGCCCCCCTTGTTATGATGCTTACGATACCGATATCGATCAATCTTCGGAACCTACTGGAAGTGAAACCGGGATTACTCTCATAATTAGAAATCATTTATGTCTTTCTTCTATTTTATTTCCTAATCTCCTTTCATTATCTGAGCCCAAGCAAGTTGATGCGTCACAAATGCTCGAACAGGTTATTGAGCATTATCCTCAAGTTGATGAGATGGGTATCCCCTTATGTGAGGAGGTTGAGTGCTCCACCATAGTTGAAGCCTCATTCATTTTTTTCTCTCCCTATAGCCTCTCTGTTGACGAAGATACCTTGCTATGCATGGATATGGATTATGGTGAGAATGGCGAGGAGCACTCCACTTCTTACTTTTTGTTCCCATTACCGGCGATTAACATGTATTATTATTTAGGTAAAGAGTTGGTTGTTTTATCGTCGTATCGGTACCCGCTGCCGACGCGTATATTAGAACAACTACGTGTTCATTTCTTTTTTCATCGTCCCATAATTTAGAATTTTAAAATTTCTGAATAAGTCGTGTTGGGGAGACAATAAACCCAGTAGTTATCTTTCGTTTACTGCATATTGTGTTTTAATTTTCATGTCCATTGTTGTAGTCCGACAATAAACTATCCGCTGCTTGGGAGGCAACCCAATGTTTAATTTGCATTATTAGTTGGCTTTGTAACTTTAATTTAGCAATATATATATAAATATATATATTTACTATTTTCGTACTAAGTATGTTTAACAGCTTTTAGTTAAATTAATGAATTTTAAAAAAAAATTGCAAATAAATGATGATTAATGTGTGAATGATGATGAGAAAAAAAGAAAACAAAAAAAAAATCTATTTAAGTCAAACTATTTGGTAGCCCTGATGATGCTTATCCTATGACACTTATTATGTGTTGACTTGAATATTATGAAATGACTTTTGGTGCGAGTCATGAAAATGGTTTCTATGATAATCATCGTGCGCATGTGCTATATTTGTGTGACTTTTGATTATTCTCAGCTAATCTAACACAAATAAACATCATGTTAATGATTATGTCCACTTTGAGGATGAATGTTTTGCAGGTTAGACTAAATGGCAGGATTGTTGAGAAATATCGTATGTTGGGAGAAACATGAGTGCGTCAACAAGAAGCAATAGACGACCACTCCATCACATCCAATTCAGGAGAGTTATTTAAATTTCAAGTTTTTTTTTCTTCCTTAAAATTATTTGTTTATTAGTAAACACACCTTAAACTATCCATATGATAAAAAACGAATTATTTGCTAGGGACTATCAAATGACTTAAGTGTGGAGGTGTCGTGCTATAACCCCTACCACTTGAGTGAAGAATAATTCATTTAAATATAAATTTAATGATCTTACTTCTTGTTTTACTTAATCATTAGGTTATTCTAGACACATTCAATGATAATTAATTGGTATGGCTGAACAATCCAAAGAGTTCATTTTATGAATTTGAATTTAGTAAGATTTTTTCTGATAAATCTCGCTCAAGCATTTTTTTATATACAAATTATTTGTTTACTTCCAATGCAATATTGTGATATTTACCTTTAAAATAATGGGGAGGGATGAGCAAGAACTAAGTCAATGATGCAAGCTTACACATGAGTTTAGCTAGTATTCCTTTTGATCATCCACTAACATATTTGAGCTTGAACTTTGCCCTACACATTATTTCATGTTTATCTGTCAGTTGTTCCTACTAGTTGTACCTTAGTAAGTTAGTCATTTATGGGTGCCAAAATTTTCTTTAAATGATTAAATTTTATAGTGATATGTGACCTAGGTATATGTCTACATACTTGGAATGATCTCAACTATGATGAAAAAAATAATGGGAAAAGAAATTTGTGTCATAGTGATATGCGGTCTAGGTATGTGAATGCATACTTAGAATGATCCCAACTATAATGAAAAAAATAATGGAAAAAGAAATTTGTGTCATAGTGATATGCGGCCTAGGTATGTGAATGCATACTTAGAATGATAACAACTATGATGAAAAAAATAATGGGAAAAGAAATTTGTGTCATAGTGATATGCGGCCTAAGTATGTGAATGCATACTTAGAATGATCTCAACTATGATAAAAAAGAGAAAAAAAAATGGTTGAAAACATCATAATGATATATGGCCTGGGTATGTGCATTTATACTTGGAATGATCCCTACTATAAATAAAAAAATGATGATGCACGACCCCATAACATGGTGAATTATTAAGGATACTAACTAGAGGTCATCATAATATTACCAAAGTTATCCATAAATTTCGAACCAAGCCAAAACTATCCGACTTTTATTTGAACTACCAACTCTTGAAGAGGTTAAATCATAGACTTAGC
Source organism: Platanthera guangdongensis (assembly GCA_039583875.1). Classification (NCBI taxonomy): domain Eukaryota; kingdom Viridiplantae; phylum Streptophyta; class Magnoliopsida; order Asparagales; family Orchidaceae; genus Platanthera; species Platanthera guangdongensis. Next base: position 44,002,386 of record CM077166.1, read on the forward strand.
ATATTCTTATCTTTTCCAATAAAATGTGGCGGTTCAATATAAAATTTTGCATGGAAGTAAACTAATTTTAAAGAAAAGCACGCACCGCACTACGATACTTGTTTGAGCTTTATCTTCCATCTAACTAATGGAATTGTCAATGAATGAGCTCTCATATATTGCTAAGCTTATCAGTTGAGTAAAACGAGTTTCTTGAGTATGCCGCGATTATTTTGTTTTCAAGAACTAAAGATCATTTGAGTTCATATCTTATTACTTCTTCACTCATGCTATTGTTATGAAATGACTTTGCTAGGGACTAGCAAACGTTTGAGTGTGGAGGTGTGATAACTTCACAAAAGGAAGTTATCTTTTGCGTCAATCTGCCGCATTTTAACTAATTTATCTTCAAAATATTGATCAAAAGTGTGTGTAAACGAGTAAATTATCATTTGTGCGAAAATTCATGTATCAGTAATATTTATATTTATGTTTATGATAAGAAAATATGAAGAAAGTAACTTGTGCGGCTGATGATAAGCGTGAAGAGCATTCAGGAAAAGTTGCAGGAAAATTACAGAAATTTTGGAGCAGATTTTTGCTGAATTCTGGACAGCACAGAATTTGTTGCAACAAATTAAAATTTGTTGCAACAAACCTGCGAATTTGAATTTTAAGATTCCGAAAATAATTCAAAAATGACAGTTTTAGAAATTAAAGGAGGCTTCCTTTCATAAATATTGGAGATCCTTTGAGGCCCTTAGACCATATAAAGGGATTTTGGAGATCTTTTTATTATCTTTTGTCATTTTGGAGAGAAGGAGACCAAGTTTAGGGTTCTTGACGGTGGAGAAGCAGAATCCGGCCACGAGAAAGGGTAGATCAAAACTTCTGAAGCCATGAACTGTAAGATCGTTATAGTTTTGTGTGTTCCTTTTCTCGTCATGAACTAAACTCTCCATGTCTTGTATGAGGAGAGTACTATGTGTGTTTTTTATGGTGTATGTTCTTGGTTGTTGAGATTTGTTGGATGATTTATTATCTAGTGAACTTTTGAATTTATTTATGAGATTTTTGGCTTTGATCTTCATCTTGTGATGCGTTGCGAGAATCGAGAGATGAGTGGCGTAATATAAGGTTGAATGTTATTTTATTGCACCACAAGAATCGAGAGACGAGCGGTGTAAAACGTTTAACCAAAAATCTCCTCTTTTGCGTTGTACTTCGAGAGTCGAGAGAGGAGAAGTGCATTCGCTCATTAGTTCACCGTAGTTTAGAGGGGTGGAGGAGACTCCCTTCTTTTGCTAGCAGTCCGATTTTTATGATAATCAATATCCTTCATTCCTCCTAAGTTAGAAATAACTAGGAGAATTTAGGACGTTGGGATTTCCGAGATTCGAGAGAGGAGGATTTCTTCTATAAAAAGCGTTGTATGATAATTCCTTCAACACTCTTAACTAATATTATTTATTACACACCATTCAGACGCACATAGGAAATCCGAAATACAAGGCTAATTTTTTCAAGTGGTTTAAGAATTTCTAAGGATTTTTGTAGTTAAGTTAGATTCGATTTTTATTAAAAAATTTCATTACTTTGAAAAATCACCTTAATCATCCGTTTTGGATTTAAAGAACGATGTAGTTAGTACTTGCAAGCTTTAGGTTGATCACTTCTCCGAGGGAACGATCTCACTCACACTTTATTACTTGTTACGGCACGTACACTTGCGAGAGTACGCATAACCTATTTCGGGCGTATCACCGCCCGACCACGACCTGCTTGTCGTACTGCTCGGTCTGTTATCGCGCGTTTTTCCTGCGGTTTGCTATCCGCACGGACTCTCTCTAGCCGCCCGGTTTCCTTCCTCCCGGTCTGATTTCCGGCTTTTACTCGCTGCCTGCCCAGTTATTGCCCTCATCAAACTGATGTGGTCTCATGGAATTCGAGAACTCCAACACCTCCTCGATTCTTCCCGATCGTGTTGCGGCCCCAAATTCTGAGCATCGCGATAAACTTCGCATTACTACTATCTCCCTCAGTGGGAAGCGCAATTTTGTCGAGTGGGTTCACTTGGTTCGTCGCGTTCTGCAAACGAAAGGTCATCTACACCATCTCACAAAGGTTACTCCAACCGCTCTCACTGATGAGTGGCTCCGCAATGATGGTCGCGTCCAATCTTGGCTACACAACTTTATGGACACAAATCCCTATCGGATGGTGATGTATCATGACACGGTGAAAGCCATGTGGGAGGAACTCCATTCGTTCTACTCGGGCCAGAATAGTTTGCAACACATGTTTGACATTATCTCGGATCTCCAAAATCTAGATCTCGGCCGGTGATATGATCTCCTTTGTGGCTAAAGTCAAGACCTTGGTGGAGGCCTGGATCCAGCATCAACCTCTCACTACAGATCTTACTACTCAGCGAGCCCAGAAAGAGGCTGTCGGCATTGCTATGATGATGTCTCGGGTACCCTCTCACCTCCACAGTGTTCGGGCCCAGATTCTCTCCTCTACAAACACATCATCTTTATCTGATGTATGCTTTATGCTCTTGAAGGTCATCCCGCCCCCTGATACTCATATTACTCTCTCCTCAGCGCTCCTACAGCACTCTTCACCAGCTCCGCATGCTCGGGGGTCCTCAGCTCGTGGCGGCCGTACCGCGACTCGAGGACGCGGTCGGTTTGGCAAACCTCTGTTTAAGTGCACCTATTGCGGCCGAGATGGCCATCTTGAGTCCACGTGCTATTGCAAACACGGCCTGCCTCCACATCTTGGCGTTGTTGCTCTGGTTGATCCTCCTGCTCCTCCTGTCGCTCCTGCCCCAGATTCTGTTGTCTCTACTCAGGCAGATATTGATGCTCTACGCACTCAGCTTCAACACCTGCAGGGGTGATCTCACGCTCGTCTGGCTCTGTCGCCTCTATTTCCAATGAAGGTATTTCTTTTCTATCGCAAATCTCTCACTGGATTGTGGACTCAGGCGCCACACATCACATCACGCTGCAACGCCCTCCGTAATACTCCAGGACTGCTCACCCCAAGTTCATAACAGTGGCAAATGGTGATACCACCCCCGTTTCTGGTGTTGTTGATATATCTCTCACACCCACTTTGTCTCTGACCTCTGCTCTTCATGTTCCTGATTCCCCATTTAGGCTTCGTTTGGTTCGGCGGTGGCGGGTCAATCCGGCGGGTGGAAACAGAGTGTTTGAAACGGAGGGGGGAGGTGGCTGCTCCAAAAGGAGCTTTTGGGGCGTTTCTCAAGGCGGGCGGGTGGAAACGGAGCAAACGCCGCCGGAGGTTCATTTGTTTACCCGCTTTCCGGCGACGTTTGCCCGAAACGAAACAGTGAAACGCTGAACCAAATAGAACCTTAATCGACTCTCCGTCAGCCGTCTTACACAAGACCTAAATTGTTGTGTTACTTTCTCACCATCTACCTTTGTTGTGCAGGATCGGAACACGCAAAATATCAATGGTAAGGGACGGTTGTCAAATGGGCTATACCTCATCGATGTCCCTCCTTCCGCCTTCTCTATTGTTTCCACTCTTGACTGACATCGTCGTCTCGGGCATGCTCCCTTCCAGACTCTCAAGAAAGCTCTTTTGGATGTCTCTCTGCATGAGTTCTCTTGTGAGTCATGTACCTTTGGCAAACAGCATCATGTTTCATTTTCTCCTCATTGTACTCGAAGTGATACTCCATTTGCATTAGTTCATTCTGATATTTGGGGCCCTTATAAAACCACTAGTATGTTGATTATCGTTATTTTGTCACATTTATTGATGACTTCTCACGCTTAATTTGGTTGTACTTACTTCGGGATCGTACTGAACTTACCTTTACATTTCGTGTCTTCCTGAATGAAATCCGTACACAGTTCGCCTCTTCTCTAAAAGTTATTCGTAAGGATAACGCAAAGGAATACACTAGTCGTACATTTGCAAACTTATGCACGAAGTTCGGAATCATACATCAAACCTCTTGTGCGTACACGGCTCAATAAAATGGTGTGGCCGAGCGGAAGAATCGTCATCTTCTTGATGTGGCGCGATCCCTAATGCTCCAAATGCATGTTCCTACTCGTTTTTGGAACTTTGCAGTCTCTACGACATGTCATCTCATCAATCGCATGTCTTCTTCTGTGCTCGATCATGCCACTCCGTTAAGCCTTCTCTTTACATCTCACTCCTCATTTGCTCCTACGCCTCGTGTGTTCGAGTGTATTTGCTATGTTCATACTCTTGGTCCAATCACGAATAAATTCGCTCCCCGAGCCCGCAAGTGTATTTCTTGGTTACTCTCGGACACAGAAAGGTTGTGTGTGTTATTCTCCGCCTCATGACAAAGTCATTATCTATGTTGATGTCACCTTTCAGGAGGCTCAACCATTTTATGATCCATCGTCTGGCATTGCTCCTCCTTCCCCCCACCAGTTCCTCGACGAACTGTTCCCGTCACGTCTTCTTTACCACCACTACTTCTCACTCCTCCTCCGGCACATGTTCCACCTCCACCATTCAAGTCACCCCTTATTCGTGTCCACACTCGTTGTTCCCCAGTCTCTAGAGCTCTACAACAGCCTCCCCGTACCAGTGCTATCTCGCGGACTGACGATCCAACAACATCCTCTACCGCTCACCCCATGACGAATTATGTCTCTATGTATCGCCATGCTCCATCTCTACGCAAATTTGCTCTCTCTCTCTCTCCTCCATTTCTATTCCTAACTCCGTGCATGAGGCTCTTTTACATCCAGGGTGGCACGCGGCCATGGACGAGGAAATGACTGCTTTTTGGTTCAACCAGACTTAGGATCTGGTTCCTCCTCCTTCCGACCAATCATGTGTCAGTTGCAAGTGGGTGTTTACTATCAAGCATGCTCAGGATGGGACAATTGATAGACTTAAGGCCCGGCTTGTGCCGCGTGGGTTTACCCAACAGCAGGGGCTTGACTATGAGGAAACCTTCTCTCTCGTTGCCAAGCTGAATTTTGTTCGTGTTCTGATCTCCTTGGCTGTACATCGCCACTGGCCTCTCCATCAGCTTGATATTAAGCATGTTTTTTTGAATGGCGACCTTCAAGAGACAGTATACATGTATCAACCACCCGGGTTTGAGACCACGGGGGAGTCTCGTGTATGACTTCTTCGGAAATCGATTTATGATCTCAAACAGTCTCCTTGGGCTTGATTTGAAAAGTTTAGTAAGGTTTTTCGCAATGTTGGATTCAAGCGGAGCTCGGCCGACTTCTCTTTTTTCACTCGGCATCAATCAATTGGGACTGTCATTATCCTGGTATTTATGGATGATATCTTGATCACTGGAGACGACACCACGGGGATACAGAAAATTAAGCAACACTTGAACTCCGTTTTTCAGACAAAAGATCTAGGAGTATTGAGGTACTTTCTTGGGTTTGAAGTTGCAAGACGACCTGATGGTCTTGTTCTGTCACAACGAAAGTATTGTCTTGATCTACTCCACGATGCTGGCTATTCGGGGTGTAAACCTGTAGAAACTTCGATGGACGCCAACCACAAGTTATGTGCTCATGGGTCTGACTCTGATTCCCTGCTTACGAACCCTGAGTATTATCGGCGGCTTGTGGGAAAATTGATTTACCTAACTGTCACAAGACCTGATATTTCATTTGTCGTTGGAGTTGTTAGCAGATTTATGCATGCCCCTCGCACTTCTCATCTTCAGGCTGTGGAACGCATCCTCAGAAATTTGAAGACAGCTCCTGGACAAGGATTGGTATATCCATCTTCCTCCTTATCTCTTGTTGCATACTCAGATGCGGATTATGCGCGTTACCTAGATGATCGCCGCTCTACTACATGCTTACGTACCTACTTTGGGGGAAAACTTATTACTTGGTGTAGCAAAAAACAGTTTGTTGTTGCTAGATCATCCGCTGAAGCTGAGTATCGTGCAATGGCGGCGGTTGTATCTGAACTCACCTGGCTTGAGGGTCTACTTGGTGATTTGGGGATCACTTTACCCTCACTTGCAACCTTGTTTTGCGATAGCCAGGCTGCAATTCACATCGCAAAGAATCTTGTGTTTCATGAGCGGACCAAGCATATCGAGGTTGACTGTCATTTCGTTCGTAAAAAGGTCCAATTAAAGAAGTTAGAGCTGGAGCATGTTCCTGCGTCTGGACAGGTTGCCGACATTCTCACCAAGACATTACCACGACAAATGTATCATCAGTTCTTATCCAAGCTTGGTGCATACATGATGTATAGCTTAGTTTAGTCTCACATTATTTGTATTAAAAAAACATGATGAATTGACCCACTAATAAGGCTCATATAGGAGTTAGTGTTTAGTCTCACATTGTTTGTATAGCTTAGTTTTCCTTTCTTCTCTCCTATATATTTGTACTTATACTTTTATTTTGGTATTCAAGAAGTATATACAAGGTTTTCACCTTTTCTTTACAAAAATGCTAAAATTTAAATTTAAAATTCAAAAGCCAAAATATTATTGTGCTAACAATAGGAAAATATCATATTGAAAATAATTCAAAAATCAGTAATCATTTGGATGAGTTTTATGGGAAATAAGTATTTAGAAAGAGTTTTATGGGAAATAGGAATCTGGGAAAGAAATTATTGGGAAACAGTTTTTAGGGAAGAAAACCATGGTCTATAACTAAGGGGTCACTGTTCAATTCAAGGGCAAACCAAACAGTGGAAATCGATTCTTTAATCGATTCTCTACATTGTCGGCTCCTTCCTCCTCCTCGTATAGTGACCTTTTGGTTGCTGCTCCAACTGCCTCGTCGATGTCAACTGCCCGCCTCTTCTGTCGCTGCCCTAGCGCTCGAGAAGGTCACGGCTCTCTGCTGCCGCTCCTCTCTGTCACGACCCGCATTTTCACCGCCTTAAAAGATATATCATAGTAGGGAAAATGCGCGTCATGATGTCACGTCAGCAGGGGATAACTGCGGACGCTCAGGCAAAATTCCTACTTATCACATAAAAAAAAGAATTTTAAGTTATTTAGAGACAATTTCAGTTTAAGTGAAGCAGTTAGTCGTATCCCTCGGCCTAGTGGCTCGTCTAGTCTACGAGAAACATAGTTATACGCTGCGCAAAATACTTCTTTTACAAGGTTAGACATCCTACATGAGTATAAAGACCCCCAGAGGGCAACTCATGATATGCAAGTTCTAGGTTTATAATAGAAGTAAAAGTAGATTTTTTACGGTCGTTAAATATAATGATTTAGCATTTTAAAACATGTAATACATGAAGTAATAATATTAGTTTTTATACTTGAAAATACCTATCATACAATCCTAGCATAAAACATCTCAGAGAACAAGTAATCCAAACATTCAGAAAGAAAACAAGTAGTAGCTAGCAAAAGTATCCAAAATCAACCATCATGCGGGCGTCAGCAATCTGACGCGAACCCACATAAAACAAAGTATGTCTGAAATAGGTAAAGTAAACTAAAACAACAAACTACCTCGCAACGGCGAGGTCAAAACCACAGCCTAAACTGCTGTTTCGGGACTCCAAAATCAGTTCCTCTACCAGCTACAACTCTGAACCTGAGGCATTCCAAAGACAGAACACCTCAGCAAGAAAGTACAAGTGATGGCAGAAAAGTTAGCCAAAAGTAAACATAGGTCAAAGGGGTACTAACCCAAGACCTAAAATACTGAAGTAAAGTACAAAAGTAAGGTATAAAAACTCAGAAATGAACACTTACGTGAATCGTCACGTACAACAAAAGTACCCCAGATGTATAAGACTATAAGGGAAAAAAATCACGATTAAATCATCAGGAAGATTAGCAAAACTCTATTAGTCACATGTGGTCAACTCTACCCAAAAACACGGGCAGGGTGGTCACTCATCCGGACACACCCCCCACAGATATATTATGCATCTAATTGCGGGGGAGACTCAAACACTTCACCATTCACCGTAAATGCGCAAACACCCGGTAGAGTTCCAGAAGGGATTAATAGAGGGATCAATCATTGCGGCGGTGGTTTCGCCCACTAATAACACCCGCAACGAAGAAAACCATGATCGTCACAATCCGTAACGACCCGGGTTTAGAGCTCAGAGGCCCACCACAACCCTTCCTGGGCCTGGCGGCTTGTCTCGCCCCACGGCATCGCTACGAAGGAAACCATGATATAAATATCAAGGTTTGGCACATCGGATTCTACTAAACATATCTAGATTTAAGAAATGGTTGATCAACCTTTAGGAAAGATTTACAATTCTAGATAAACTCTAACACGTCCTACCTAATAGTTAAGGGACGGTTAAATAACAAGATTCAACCACATCATCAAAACATATACCACTTTACAAGATTAGATTAGCAAAATCATGAACATGTAAATACAAGTGAATTTAAACAAAGGATTAAGACAGCACAATAATCAACAAATTATTAATGATAGCGACAACAAGAAGTTAGAAATTTCAGCAGGTCGGGAGAAAGAAGGGAAGAGGGGAGTAAAACCATCACTTGTCTTGGTTTTGCCGGAGAAGATCTCCAAATCACACAACGACGTAGATCGGGACTAAGAAAGACGGGGGAAGTCGAAATCTGAACAAAGATGCCGAAATAGAGGTTAGGGCCAAAAACCCTAACGAGAAAAACTCAAGAAATGGGGAAGATTTTACCACGATGACGTAGCTCTCGTTGAGAGCTTTCCGGATCTATGTTTGGTTCACGATTTTGAGCATCGGAGCACCGGAGCACCGTCGGCAACCACCGGAAGATTCACGAACGGACGTTCTCTCTCTCGCTCACGGCTCTCTGGTTCGGGAAAATGAACAGAAGTTCAATCGGCTTAAGGAGGAAGAAGTGGTTTCTTATATATATACATGTATTTATATAATGAATATAATACAAAGATTAGTACACTTAAGAGAAGCAACAAGGTTCGGCTGAACCGGCATTCCCGAGAAGAAGTATGGATTACTCGAGAAAAACAGAAGGGAGCTTTACTCGGGTAGTAGGCAGGACCATTCAAGTACTGAAATAGACTTCTCGAGAACTAGACGGGCAGTTCTCGAGTACAGCAAAACTTCTCGAGAACTAGAAGGGCAGTTCTCGAGTACTGCAAAATTTCTCGAGAACTAGGAGGAAGGTAACTTGAGAACTAAAGAATATTTTCGGGTACAGAAGAAGGTTTTGTAACGACCCGGGTTTAGGCCCAAAGGGCTGCCCCACGGCGTCGTCGGCCTACCAACAGCCCGGGTTTAGAGCTCAGAGGCCCACCACAACCCTTCCTGGGCATGGCGGCTTGTCTCGCCCCACGGCACCACTGGTAGTAAGCCTAAACATCAAGGCCTGCAGGCTCAATGCACCCCAACCAAATCTCTGCGCCTGTTTATCAGCAGCGGTAGGTTGTTGTCACGGGGTTTCGAACCCACAACCTTGATGAGGAGTTGGTAATAAGACTCTCTTATCAAGGTTGCAGGTTCGAAATCCCGTGACAACAACCTACCGTTGCTGATAAACAGGCGTGGAGATTTGGTTTGGGTGTATTGGGCATGCAGGTCTTGATGTTTAGGCTTACTACCAGTGGTGTCGTGGGGCGAGACAAGCCGCCAGGCCCAGGAAGGGTTGTGGTGGGCCTCTGAGCTCTAAACTCGGGCTGTTGGTAGGCCCTTTGGGCCTAAACCCGGGTCGTTACACTCCCTCCTCGACGACGCTGCAGCAGGGGTCGCCGCCCCCCGTTCCTATCTCGGCCGACGGCGACTCCAACATTCCAACGGACCTTCGCCCGTTCAGACAGAGCTTCGGCCTCTCCCGACTACCACGCCGATAGAAGGCTACTTCTCTCACTCTGACAGCCATCCAGACTCCACGCCGCTTGCGGAAATTGATGTCGAGACCTGTGTTTTCTTCCAGCATTCGCCGACTGCAGTCGTCCTCTTCTGCGCCTGGACTTAGGATCATATTACCCTCTGGTGGTAACTTCACTGAATCCTTTGCTCACAGTTAAATAGTTTTAAGTTTATGCATAACTTGAATAATTAAAGGTTTGCCCTGAACGTTCAACTTCTTCTATTACCATATTTCTATAGATGAATGTTGTAATTTGGTTGTGGAAGATCGGATCCTGCTTCGGTTCAATTCGTTTGGCGCCACGAAATATTTTTCAAATAACGATTAACGATCTAGCAAAGCTTAAACGATTGAGTAATTTTGCGCGCAAAACTCGATTTGGGCACTCTCAGTCTTCTTTATATTAAATCAAGACGCATAATAAATAAAATATTTTCAAAACTCTAACCCTTGTTTATATCAGTTTGGTATCAGAGGAGGTTCGATCCGCTCCTATCGTGAATCCATCAATCCGTGTTTTCAAAAAAAAAGAATCATAACAAATTTTAATATATTTGAGTATTTATTAATTTTAAACATTAATGATCTCTTGTTTTAAAAAAAATGAATTAAAAAAATAAAAAATAATTTTAAAAAATTTTGAGATCGTCATTATTTTTGGTTTACTTCGAGTTAAAAATAAAATAAAACTTTTATCTCTCATTTTTAAATTTATATAATTAAGTTTTTAAAAAAAATTTAAAAATTGTTCAAGTTGTTTTTAAAAAAAATTATGTATTTTAAAATTTTAATGGAAATTCTCGTAGGTTTAGAGAGCATCATAGAAGATTTAAATGTTCGAATTAAAAATTTAACCAAAATAGTTGTCTCTCGCCAATATACACTCATGGCATGATGAGCCCACTAGTCCTAAGCGCCTCGAATATACACATCCGAGCGATTTTCATGGACATCTAAAACCTAATGGATGTTTAGATTGGTGTCGTAGCATAAAAACTTTCATGAGTCGAAGTAAAATACCTTTTAGTAGGCAAATCAAGTTTCTGACTCGTAGACTCAAAGGACCCGCATTGGACTGGTGGAAACAACTCGAACCCATGAGAGGAAGATTACGGTTGCCTCCAACAAATACTTGGATTGAGTTTAAAAAGGAGTTGAGCAAGTATTAAGTCTCCCCCGATTTGCTCCAAATTTTATATCTTATATTCCAAAATCTACAACAGAGGAGCTTAACGGTGGATGAATATACTCATGAAATTCTAGTCCTTCAGTCTAGGTTAGATATTCAAGAGAGTGATATGATGACCGTATCTCGTTACCTGCACGATTTACACCATTCCATTAGGGATCAACTAGAGTTGCACAATTATAGCAATTTAGAAGAAGTTTATAGTATGGCTCGTAGGGTGGAGTCTGAATTTAGGTCTACTGATAGACCTCTCTCTAGTTTTGTCATTGCCCCCACTTTTAAGAACATAAATTCCCCTGGTGTTACCACCCCATGAGCACCTTGACCCCACTTTGCTCCACAGTAGCACTCCCTCCAGTTGAGGAGTCTCTACCTGAGCCCCAGCTTCAAGAAAAAGAATTTTTTCCTCTTATTTATGTCATCATAATTGAAGTAGAGACTTCACTTGCCCCCACTGAATCACCAATTGTAGTCACTGAGTTTATTCCCGAGCCCTTGCTCCAGGAAGAACGTAATAGTGATGTCACACTCACCTTGGATGACACAGTTTCGACCTCAATGTTCCCGGAGGAGTTGACTAGTGATGAGTCTTAGATGACACAGACTCAATCCACACATGTCTTGATTCTCCTAGGCCACTACAACCACCAACACTTGAGCCCACAAACACTATGTTTGATGATCATTTGGCCTTAGCATTGGAATCATCGTCATATATTGATTTTATATTTGGAGAACATCATCGTGTCATTACATTATCCCATAATTATAAATGTGCCTGAAATTTCTTATTATCAAATTATCGATAGATTTAAGAGAACTTGAGTTTTAAGTATATAAGAAATTCAAAAAAATTCACTCCTAATAAGGATATTAAAGGATTTCTTTAGAAACTTTTACCAAATAAAATTAGACTCAGTTTTAACATTTGTAGTATTAAATTAGATATAAGTGGATTTGTGGAACTACAACAATATATTAAATATTTTATATCGAATTTTTGGAACATACTATGGGGTCAAAAGGAAGCCAAATTCAAATTTAGTATTGTTTATCACACTTCTATTGATGGACAGACTAGAATCATTAATTGGAGTTTGGGGAACATTCTGAGACGTTTAAGTGAGGTAAATCTGGCACATTGGGATCTTGTTCCTCCACAAGCAAAGTCCACAATTAATAATTCTAAAAAACATTTTTTTAATATATATCCTTCCGAGGTTACCTCTATGTTACTTCATCTATCTAGCCGTCATCATCTCTCATTCCATGAACGTATTTCCTTCGACGTGCAAGCTCACATTAATTATTTAAAGGAACTGCATAAAATTATTACTAACAAATTGTGAGCAACCTTTGAAAATTATAAATTCATGGTCGGTCATTATCGTCATGAGTTGTACTTTTAATAAGGAGATTGGGTGTTTGCTTATTACAGGAGTGTTGGTTCATTTCAAGTTCAGAAGCGTATTGAGCCACCTGACAAGACCCCAGACATATCACCTGATTCAGCACCAATGACGACATCAGATCACAACGTTGCCAGTCCTTGCCATCTTGTCGGGGACCCCCTCGGCCAGTAGAATTACCATGACGAGCCTGATGAGCAATAGTGTCAGAAAAAAGAGTGGCAAGCAAAGGTCATTGTAGAAGAGTAATGACAGCAGAAATGCGCACAGCAGTAGTGAAAGTCTTTATTTCAGGGTAGCTTACAACCTGGGGGGTGAATAGGTTGTCTCATTGATATTATTAGATTTTAATTTTATCTTTCTTAGTACTTAGTGTGTTGGCAGTAATTTATTTTCGAGTAACTGCACAAAGAAAACAACACAGAAAGGCACACACAGGTTTATAGTGGTTCCCCAATTTTGGGTACATCCACTCTCCTCTCATCTTGCCAACTTCCTGTTAGTCAAGGCCCTTCTCCAAACCACTGCTCCAAAAAGCTTACACCTCAGATCCCTCAGGATCTCTCAGTCTCCTCCAAGACTTTTAGCTCAGCCACAAATGCCTACAACTCAGTGATCAGCAGATCACCTACCTCAGGTCAAAGACCCTACACTCAGGCTGGGAGGACAGCCCAACCTCAGATCCACTAGAGATCCTGCCTCAGACCCAAAGGTCCTACACTCAGAGAGTATTCCTCTCCTACAGTTCAGTGATCATTTGACCACCTACCTCAGATCCAAAGTGGATCCTACAGCTCAGGCAAACTTGCCCTACCTCAGGCTCAGAGAGCCCTACAACTCAGATCCAAAAAGGATCCTATCGGAATGTAATAGATTTATAATTATCACAGAGAAAATTCTCTGTGACAGCCCCTTGAGCTGAGTTATCTCAGCTCAAACTTTCTTCACAGCTACAAGGATCTTGAGAAGGAAGTAACTAGTAGTAAACTGCTTTACTTCCTCTTCCTTCCCAGGACAGAGTCAGTCACTTTGTTCATTCTTCTTTTCAGCTTCAGAAGTGGATCTTCAGTTTTGAGCTTGCTGAACTAAAAAACAACTTGATCTGCAGAAACTTCTTCCTTGTTTTTGCTTCTCCTTCAGAAGGAAGACCTTCTGATCTTGCTGGTGCAGGTGAAGATGACACCAGCTAACTTGTTGTCTTTTCCTCAGAGGTTTGATCTGATCTTGCTGATGTCGATGAAGAACACACACAGCTAACTGAACTTTTTAGTTCTCGCTAGAAGACTTCAAGCTTTTCCTCAACAAAAGGAATGCAAGCATCTCATCAACCTCACGGCAACAAAGGAATTGACTGTTCATCTCTAGTAATAGGAATCAAACAAGCAGCAGAAAAATCTAAATTTTCAACTTCCAACTCACTATAAGAAACAAATAACAGCAATTTGTTTTATCTCCAACAGAAACAAAAACAACTTTGTTTGTCTCTACTAATAACAGCAATATTGCAAATGACACCAATAAAAATATGCAAAACTCGGGGCCGATAGAGGTCGGGACGAGTTCAGCATCGGGTACTTTTGCGACGTCAGGATCGGGGCTGGTCTCCACCAATTCTCCCACTCTCGAAATCACCCATCTCTAGCGAGTGCTTCGATCGGTAGTGATGCAAAAGATCAGCATCCATACGTTGAAGCTCGTCGGCTAAGACTCTGGCTCGGTCTCTGGTCTGTCATGCCAACAAACCAAGTATCTCTGAAAACCACCATCAGTAGTGATCACTGTCTCGTCATCTAATGTCTCCTCGGGAACCAAGATCTGTTGTGGAAGTCTATCAGCGGCTCTGGGAACCGGTATGGAAGCATCACCTAGTGTCTCATGCTCAGCATGAAAACTGTCAGTAGAACAAGGAAGAATTGCAGGTGACGTGTCAGCAACTGAATGAGTATCGGTGTGTCATGTATGTGGCTCCTCACTAGCACTCACTAAATGCAAAAGAATTAAATGGAGTGAAAGGCAAGGGAAAATCTAAAGACTCGTGTGGATAGTTGTGGAATAAAGTCAGATCGGTTACGCTAAAAACAGAATTTGCTCCCCAAACGAAAGACATCTCAAGTTCATGCGCATTTTGTTCAATCTGCTTTATCACTCGAAAGGGTCCAGTTATACGGTCAGCTAACTTCTTTACGGTACTCGAAGGTAACCGTTCCATATTTAACCGAACCATCACCAAGTCATCCACTTTGAAACTAGTATATTTTCTATGCTTGTTAGCTTGAATTGTGTATAAATCATAAGTACTACATAATTTCTGCTTAATTTCTTTATGCAAACCATGCAAATGCAATGCATAATCATGTGCAAACTGGCTAGTCCTAAAAGTGGGTGGTAGTGGTGTTAAATCTAGTGGCACCTGTGCAGTGTGACCATAAATAACCTCATTAGGAGATAAACTCGTAGATCTATTTTTTGAGTTATTATAGGCCAATTGAGCTTCCGGAAGAATTAAATATCAATTTCCCTGGTGATCTCCTACCAAACAACGCAATAAATTTCCTAAACTTCTATTTACTACCTCAGTTTGACTGTCGTTCTGCAGATGATAGGCGGTCAAAAATAGAAGCTTAGTATCTAACAGTCACCAGAGTGACTTCTAAAAATAACTAATGAACTTGACGTCTTGATCAGTAACGTTAGTATTAGGTATCACTTGGTGTGTGACATCTTTATAATAGATACGAGTTATATGAGAGACATCATCGGTTTTGTTGCAAGGGATGAAATACGTTAATTTAGAAAAACGATCTACCACCACAAGAATGGAAACATGTTTTCTAAAAGTGTGCAGCAACCCAAGTACAAAATTCATGCTAACATCGTCCTAAAAGTGTGGACATCTTATCCTTGATAATCTCAAAGGCTCTAGTTGTCGATGATGTCCACTGGAAATTTTCCTTCTTAGTACATCTAGTGACTGGACTCATAATCGTACTGAAGTTCTTAATGAATCGACGATAAAAAGTGGCTAGTACATGGAAACTCCGGACATCATGAATGTTCTGAGGGGTGGGCCACTCACGAATCGCTCGAACTTTCTCGGGATCCATAGTGATATCAGCGGAGCTCACTATATAACCCAGAAAGATAACAGATTCGGCCATAAAAATGCATTTCTTCAAATTGATGTATAGTTGCTCGGCTCGCAGGAGCTCGAAGATAGTATGTAAGTGAGTCAAGTGCTGACTTTCAGTCCGACTATAGATCAAGATGTCATCGAAATAGACTACTACGAACTTCCTAATATAAGGTATGAAGACCTGGGTCATCATCCGAGCGAAAGTACTGGGGGCATTGGATAACCCAAAGGGCGTCACAAGACACTTTTAAAGTCCATCCTTCGACTTGAAGGCAGTCTTCCACTTGTATCTTTCGCGTATACGGATCTGATGATAACCACTACGAAGGTCGATCTTGAAGAAGATCGTGGCTCTAGTCAACATGTCTAACATGTCATCCAGGCGGGGTATCGGGAATCAGTATTTCACCATGATCTTGTTGACAATACGACTGTCAACGCACATTTGTCAAGTAGCATCCTTTTTCGAGGCAAGGAGGGCAGCTAGCGCACATGGATTGAGGCTATGTTGAATAAAGTCACTATCTAGTAACTCTCTTATCTGCTTCTGCAGCTCCTCGTGGGGGCAAGATTCAATAGATAATGCGGTAAATGAGGGAAGGAGGCTCCAGGAATAAGATCTATCGCGTGTTGAATAGACCTAATGGTAGGTAACTCGGCTGGAAGCTCATCAAATTCATCAACAACCAGATAACTAATCACACAAATATCCCTATTTATACAGGTTCTGAACAAAGAAAATATACAGCGATTCTAAAAAAACAGGAAACAACAAACACATGTTCTTCATGAAGGGCAGAACCGTCGGCTTATGGAGGTTAGGTCATGGCTGAAACTTCGGCGGAACGGGATTGACGCAGAGACGTGGCCAATTGTTGCAGTCGTGGTTGTTGGCGTGGTATCTGAACAAGCGGAAGAAGCACTGGAGCTGGTCGTGGGCGGAGGAAGACTCGACGTGGGAAAAACATGCAACTGGGAGCCCTAGTCGCGTGCCATTGTTAAGCCGGGTAAACTCCTGTGACGGGGTTGATTTGGGGAAGAATAAATTGTACTGAACCGTGAACCGACTGATAGGATTTTTAATCATATGCATTTACATATATATATATATATATATTTCCAAACAAATAAATTACAAAAGTACATGAATTGCAAAATATTAAAATGTAAATGACACCAATAAAAATATACAAAACTCATGGTTGATAGAGGTCAGGCTGAGTGCGGCGTCGGGTACTTTTGCGACGTCTAGATCGGGGCTGGTCTCCACCATCTTTATTTTTGCAATTTGTTTTTATCTTGTTGCATTAAGATTGCATTAGATTGCTGAATATTATTGAAACTTTCTTATAAAATAATTTTTGTTTTATTTTTGTTTTCACAAAACCAGAACTTGGTTGAGGAGAGTTTGGATTGCACTCAATCTGACCAATCTGACCAAGTTCCAACTGATTATCACGCCCACATAGAAGCTTCAGTGGATTGCAATAGATTTTTTAAAGCAAGGTTTAGCATTCCGTGGTCATGATAAAACTGATGAATCAGGCAATTTTAAGTCCGCCCATAGTGGAAATAATTTTTGTGTCCACCACTGGCACTGCACAACCAAAATCTAAAATAGGCAACTCCTACAAGAATCTCCTTTTTAATGCCCAAATCAACTCATGGTAAACCTATAAACTTAGGATCCAAGTTGATTATATGAGCAATGCAAAATTACAAACCAATATTGCACTCCAAGTACTTCTTGATGTGCTGTAATATTAGATTTATAAGTAAGCATCCCTTGCAAGATATGAGGAACAACAAATCCCTCTGGAGCCCAAACTTCCATTTCTCCTACTCTGTTTGCCTCTTTGTTTGGCCCTCCCCTCTAAAAGGTTTCAAATTTAGATTAAAAACCAAACAGCGTATCAGATTTCTCTCTTGAATAGCAACAGTAGATCCTTTCTGGCTCATGAAGCTGAGTTAAAAAATACCAAAGCTCATATTAATGTCTATTATTTTTTACCAATTGTGTACATGGAGATCCACCAACATGCATATCCATGTAGAATCTGTCAATACCCGAAGAAAAAAACACTTTAATGCAGCAAGAACAAATTTTACTTTCAGCAATAACTCTCTGGGATTAAATTGTTAGATCCTAGCAACACTGAAATATCAAATATATAAAAAAAAACTACCACAAAAGCCTAATAAATTCGCAATCAGTTGGAAACACGGCCACAGAATAAATTCGAGATGAAATGTTAAGAGCACGGGGGTTTCATTAGGGCAACAAATCAAACTCTGCGTCTAAAAGAGGAGGGAAGAGGGGAAAGATGACGAACCAGGGAAGATGCGTCGGGGTGGCGAATGAGCAAGAAGGAAGCGGTGGAGGTAAGCTGATGAACGACGGGCAGCCATTTCCAATTCCACCTGAAGATCAACCCTTTTGTTCTCTCCAGTAGAAAGTTGTGTATGATCGGGGTTCTTACTTCATTTATTAGGGTTTCGGTCGAATTGAAGTGTGAACCATTTTTTTCAGTTATTAACCTCAACTCAGACAACTCAAGGTTTTGAAAATCGGACCGGACATCGAACCGGCGGAGTGAGAGGTTCAAGGTTGAACCGGTCCAACCGGTTAAACCGGGGTTGAACCGTTATATATATAATATATATCGGAATAAGGGAAATACGCATAACGCGTATTTTAAAATGTACGCGCGAGGCTAATAACATAATTTTTATTTTATACGCAAAAATATAATTGAAAAAGAAATAAAAATGAGATGATTCGCCATATTTGATCACTTTTATGCAATCTTTAACAAATTTTATAACTACTTGAAAAATATGTAATAATTAAATAATAAAGAATGAGATAATATTTGATAAATATGACTGCCACACGTCTGGCTTGGCTGTCAATTATACATTAATATGCATGTGTTTTTATTATATAGATTCTTTTTATAAATATGTATTAATCTATATGTATATAATATATTTTAAAAGCATTCATTAATGACCAAATGGCTGAGTTGTTTGTTTACTTGCTTGATTTCAAAGTGGTATGGGTTCAAAACATGCCGCTCCCCTCATTTTCGGTATTAAATTTTGGGCGTCATGGACCGCCCGGTTTTAGGTAAATCGGTCCGGTTTACGGTTGGGCGGTTCAACCGGCCGGTTTTCCGGGTTTTACCCGATTCTGAGCTGGGCCGGTTTTAGAGGCTTGACCGGACCGCCCGGGTGACCGGTCGGCGGTCCGGTCCGGTTCTTAGAACACTGCCTTAGCCTTTGTTTGTTTGTTTGTTTGGGCGTTTTTGCCGGGCGTTTGGAGCAAACGTCGTCGGACGGCGGGTAAACAAACGGGGCGCCGGCGGCGTTTGCAACCGTCGTAAGAAGAAAAAGTCTCTCAAATGCCGCTTTTTCAACCCCGCCTCCACCCCTCCGGTTCCAACTCTCCATTTCGACCCGCCGGGAGCAAACGTCGCCGTCGCCGTACCAAATGAAGAGTTGGAACTGGAGGGGGGTAGGCGGGGTTGTAAAAGTGACGTTTGAGAGGTTTTTTCTTCTTGCGGCGGGTGCAAACAGAGCAAACACCGTCGGCGCCCCGTTTGTTTACCCGCCGTCCGGCAGCGTTTGCTCTAAACGCCCGACAAAAATGCCGAAACAAACGAAGTCTTAGGTATTTGCAGATTCTTTTAAGGCTTTATTTGGCACTGCAGTGGAGGGACAATCTGGCGGTTTCTCCCGCGGCATTTGAACCGGGGACGGGGAGTTCGGGATCAAAATGGAGAAATCTGCGTCGTTTTTCAGGGCCCAGCGGGGGAGAATGGAGCAAACGTCACCGAAGAGCATTTGTTTACCCGTCGTCAGGCGGCATTTGACCCAAACGGCCGGTAAAAACGTCGCGTTAAACGAAGCCTTAAATCACAACTTCAATTTTTAAAAAATTTTATCTACAATTATATTTGCTAAACAACAGCCAGTCTTGTCTGAAAAGCCCGGTCGGGCAAGGATTTTTTGCCAACCAGGCTCAGGTTGAACCGGGCCAGGCTCGGGCTCCCTCTCAAAGAGGGGGCCCTATTAGGCCTTTTAGGCCGGGCGGGGCCCGGGCAGGCCTGAATACAAAAGGCGGGATTATTTAGGCGTGATTTCTGCATAGCCCGGTGTCAAGCTCAGGCTAGCCCGGCACGGCCCGGCCCAGGCAACCAGCTAAAATGGGGGCCTGGTAAGGCCCCCAAGCCCGGCCTAGGCCCGAGCCGGGCAGGGGCGGATCCAAGATTCGAAGCAAGGGGGGCCCAAAAAAATTATGAATCAAAATATAATAAGCAAAAAATTTTCTAATTTGAAATTTTAGCATTAACAATAAAAGAAAAATTACAATATGGATGTTACCTTATTTTTGTTGTGCACGCCATTTTTTCAACTCATAGAATTCATCAATGATCACATCTTGTTCGATCTTCTCTATATTTCTCGTTTGATATAGAGAGTCATACAATTTACCAGAAATTCATTGTCCATTTTGTTGCACAGTCTTGTTTTAATAAGCTTCATAGCAGAAAATGATCGTTATGTAGTCCTTTTTGAGACCGGAAGTGTCAAAATTAGCTGAATTAGCTTGTCAACAAGATAATATGTATTTGATTTCCTCGTTTCGACCGATTTCTCACAAAGTTTAGAAATTGTTGACAAGTTCTTTAAATCTGAACGAGAAAGAACGTCTAACTGATAATGCTGCAGCTGAGAATTCAACACATAAATATCTTGCTCACTGAAATCTTGAGGGTAAAAAATTCTTATAAGAGCGCATATATCTTCAATATTAAAATATTTATATTCAGCACTTTGATCTAAAGTCATACTTAGACGAAGTAATTCCATAGAATTTTCATTGAATGTAGAGTTCAGCTCTTGCAACACACAATTTATTATGCCGTTAAATATGTCAACTCTAAAATGATGTTCCACTGTAATGATATCACGAGGAGTTCGAAAACGACAATCACTGTATTTAGCATTCATTTTTAGAATTTCCAACACACAACCGGTTCATTAATACTTGTTGACAAGTCTATCTTTCCATCACGTTATCTATGTGTTCGATGAGACGTTAAATTTGCACAACTTTTGACAGCAATACTATGTGGAGAACCATGATCCTTCCCTACATGAGTTAAAAAAGTGCAATGATTTCCACAGAGTTTCTTCCAATTTATAAATCCTTCAATTGTGAATGAGTTTGATCCAAAGCGAGCAATACTTAATTTATTGAAAATATAGCACGATAAACAATATGCAACATCTTTTGCAGGTGAATACTCCAACCATGTGAACTTTTCAAACCAAGAATACTGAAATCTACGCTTATGTTCACCAGAACAAGGATACTCTTGAAGTTTGTGCTGATAAGGCCTGGCTTTGAGATACAATCAATGCTTTTCATCTTGTTCATTTACTGGATATTCCCAAATTTGAGGATGTAATCCAGGATCACGCTCAAATATGAGAGGTGTATTAACAACTAAGCACGAATCAACATTCACTAAAAAAGAAACCACAATAATTGGTTCTGTTGATGTAGATGTCTCACCTTCAGTTGATAATTTTTTATTGAAAAATGAGTTAATAGTTTTCATCTTGTTCATGAAACCTAAAATTAAAGTGTATTAGCAACCTTGGAAACCTAATATTCGGCCACTAAATCACACAAAATTTTGGCATTATAACAGCATTGTGATCGTCATAACACTTGCGTACAACAATCTAAATGCAAACAACATCATCGATCCGTGTCAATGACACGAATAAGGTTCACACAGCATGCCTAACCCGGAAATGCGCTCGGGCTTCTAATACAAGTATCATGTCAGGAACGGACACAATCGACCTGATAGTTCATAAAAAATAAATAAAACAAAGGTTCGCTACGCCTCTAGAGATTGAACAAGGACTATAGGCCAATGTCCGCTCAAGCGAAAAGGACCCACACGGTCGGAACGAAATGCGAGGTGATTCACCCAAACGTTTCCAAAGGGGCAAAGCCACACTTAAATCTCTCCACCAAGCTATTACGTATAGAAGAAAATCACACAAAAGGAGGTAGAGGAATTTGCTACCCAACCCGTTGTTGACGTCATTGGAGGTGAGTCACAAACCACGGTATCCACCGGAGACCGAAGTCGCTCCGGACTACCGGAGGGAGAGAGGCAGATAGCACACACGGTATAGGGCACACCCTCCTTTTTCTTCAGATCTTCAAGCGGAGGGCTGTCGGGGCCAACTAGAGGACCACATAAAACCTGTCATGGAAGAATCCAAGGATATAATAAGTTGAAACAACAACGCATAATTCAAATCCCCCCATCGTGATTTCTGAGACATTAGAACAGACCTTTGATGCCCCTTTCCCTCTGTCTCAGATACAAACTATGGAGATAAGCATTTTGATATTAAACACAAAAAATTAAAGGACTGTTTCTGAAACCTGCAGAGTGCATCGAAATAGGAATAGTGTATTTGAGACAAAAAATTAAGAGATGTGTACATGAAAGGATGAAAGCAGAGGCGGCGGTTGATTAGGGAAGCTGCAAATGACGGTTCATAGGCGGTTGATTAGGGAGACTGCAAAGGGCGATTCATAGGGAAAATCGCACAGGAAAGGATGAAAGCAGCAGTGAAGAATGAGATGAATGCATACCTAAGGGAGTAACACAGAGGTGGTCGGAGAGGTTCAGTACCATTGATGTCATCCAGTGAAGATTTATTCATACAGAACAACCTTTAAGTATCTTGGATCTACCAAGATTCAGGAGAAGAGAATAAGAAAGGACGGCAAAAGAGGAGTATGTTTGTCTTCCCAAAGTTGCGGCGCCGGTTTGCAGTGATATCGGGGAGGAGATGCTAGGTTTTTTTGCGATTGACAGTGATAGTTGCAGAGAGATCGGGGATATGGAGCAGTGTCTATTTGCAGGGGAAGTTTGAGGGAGATGCTAGGGTTTCAGCCCGAGCGCTGCAACATGGAGGAGAAATTTCAGGGCAGGACTGGTGCAGAGAGATTTTGAGGTTTTTTATATTTATTTTGAGGGGAGATGCAGGAATTATAAAGGAATGTATATTTCAAATTTGGATCTTCCGTGGAGCGTGGATGCCTAAGAATTGATTGTAGGTTTGTTTTTATTTATTTGTTGTACATGTGGTACGGAGAGCCCATGTTTTAGGTAATGTACATAATATATAATACATAAAGTTCAAAATTCAAGGGGGGGGGGGAGGGGGCTCGCCCCCCCCCCCCCCCCCCCCCCCCCGTGCCCCCCTGTATCGGCCACTGGAGCCGGGCCTAGCCCGGCCCGGGGTTTTTGTCCACGACTAATCACAGCCTATTTTTTATATAAAATAAATTAAAAAAAATCCTTGAAAGGTTAAATGTGCAATTTTTGGATTCGAGCCCCAGATACAGGTTTACGTCTGTGGCTCACGGGATGCTAACACGTGGGAAAATGCATCACGTTTTTATTTGTGTGCTAATATATGAGATATTTGAGTCGTTGGACTGAGATATTCGAATCATCTCTCAACTATTTTAAAAATATCAAAATAATTGAGATATGCAAATCATTTCTTAGTTATTTTAAAAATATTTGAGAAGTTACTCGGATATCTCAAATATTAGTGTGAAAACTAAGGGTGCGTTTGGGAAAGTTGATGCTGATGAAAAGCTGCTGATAAAAATTTATTGATAGGAAAAGTGTTGTTTCTGAAAAACAAAGTTTTATTTAAAAACTGTTTGCGTGAAATGAAGTTTGCAGAGCTTTTTGATAAGCTATATTAAAAAACTATTTGACAAAAATGGAGTTTTCATATGTGAATTTTTTTCTAAGTAACCTCAAATAGTTTTAAATGTATAAGACCAACATTTGAATGTTTTCAGATATTAATGTTTCAAATTTTTTAAACTCTCGTCGCACGAATCTATAGGCTGCATGCAAGTAGTTCAGTGTATCACCTGCATGATTGAAAATATTTTAATTAGAATCTAATATTAAATGAATTAAAATATAAAATATGAGAAATAAATATTACCTTCTTGTCTCATAGAGTTGTTGCGCTATAGACTCACGCAATGCTATCATCTTGTCTACACCACATGATATATCAATGCATGCATCATGTTGTCTCTGTGAGTCTACTCCACCCTGCGTACGCATTCTTTCACTTCTGTAAAATCAGGATCTATACGTGATGGATGTCTCCGTATAAAATTATACAAAGTCATTGTCGCCAGGACAATATGTGTCTGTTTCTCAAAACTATAGCTTGATATATCACGCAGTATTGCCCACTTTTTCATTCATACACCAAATGTGCATTCAATCACACTGCTAAAAGAAGAATGTGCTTGATTAAAAATCTCTCGAAGTCCTTCAACTAGACGATTACCACGAGCAAAATCAGGAAGATGGTACCGTGTATCTGAATATGGTTTTATATACCCTCTTTGTATTGAATATCCAGCGTCTACAAAATAATATCTTCCTACATGATCGACACATAATTTTAATGAAGAAATGTTGATGAAAAAATAATATATATACTACAATCATAACTTCATTACCTCTGGGGGTGCGGAAAGTTGTACTTAGGATTTCTTGTAGCAAAATTAAAAATTTGACTATCATGCGCAGATCCCTCCCAACCAGACATGACGAAAGTAAAACACATGTTGAAATCACAAACAACCATTACATTTTGTGTAGTAGTTCCATGACGCACAATATATGGTATTGATTTTTAACTGGAATACATACATCAACATGTGTTACGTCTATGGCTCCAATGCAATCTTTAAAAAACGACATGTAACGCGCATTGTGTATAATTTCTGGTGGAGTAGTAGCAAAATATCCCTCTTGTGGCACTATAATATCTTCTGCGGGGCGCAACAGAGCATGAAGACCTTCGCTAAAATATCTGTCGACAGTCTCGGTTGAATGTTGAAACCGCTCAGTTGCTTTTCTAATAGTTTCGTTATGTGATAAAACAGATATTGTAATTGCAAGGACCTCTCTACTTGCGGTCCTTCGTGAACCTTGCAATCAATAGTTTTGTTCTAAAGTTTGCAGTAGATCAAAAAATATTTATTTTGGCATTTTGAAAGCATTGTGAAATCTAACTGGATGTCCACCAACTAATTCAACTAACCATTTATCACCGGTTTGTTTTGACGTCATGCATGGTGTGTTAGAATTGAATAAACTGGTGCTTTCGGCTAATACATATATTGTTGAAGTTAAAACTTGATGGTAGGATTGGGCATTTGTAAGACCCCTGAGAAAACCCTTACTTTTCTTCACTTATCATCTCTCTAATTTTAGATTCCGCCATTGGAGGAGCTTCTTTTTAATCCGATTACTCAATCGTGGTCTTGAGCATGATGCCTAGAACCGCCGCTTTGCGGTGACACA
The DNA here is from genome assembly GCA_039583875.1 of Platanthera guangdongensis. Taxonomy (NCBI): domain Eukaryota; kingdom Viridiplantae; phylum Streptophyta; class Magnoliopsida; order Asparagales; family Orchidaceae; genus Platanthera; species Platanthera guangdongensis. The sequence continues at coordinate 44,027,404 of CM077166.1, forward strand.
AACACACACAGAAAGGTCGTCGAGTTATGTGATTTGTGATAGAAATACAACCGTACCCGCTTTACGCCAGTCCTGCCGGCCATACCGATCGCAAAAATAGTAGAATAAGTATAAAGAATACAATCAAACTAGTCCACCGTGCGGTGGTTTGTTGCTTGCCAGAATCACATATATAATATAAATCTCCACGAATGAAGAGTCCACAAAAAAGAATAAACAAGGTACTTAAAAGGGGCTCCTGCCCGATACATCAAAATCCTCACTACAAGTCACTCAACGCGTAAGCAAATCTATAATAACTACTAATGATCGGGACTCATAGTCCCTGCTGGCTGGATCCAGTGCTAGACTGCTCCGTCTCCATGCACACCGACCTCTGGGTCTCCGTCTCCTAGTGCGGCTCCACGATCCCCTAAAATGATTTGGTTAACGACCGTTAGTCTAAAAAGACTAAGTCCTATTATCCCCCACCCCTCCCCCAATGGCTCCTAGGCACCGAGCGGAGAGAAGGAAAGGGAAGGTAATGAAGGTAGAGAGTAACAAAGTAGCAGGTGACGGCGGAACTAGTCTAACAGTTCTATATAAACAGTTAGAGTAAAGCTGTAAGTATGAGAAAGGTAAACAAAGAAACATGTAACTTTAACTTATATGAATGTTCATACAAACTTATAAGTTATGGGGTCTTCTACAAGGCTCTCATCATATAAAGAGTCTCATACCAATTTATACGATGTGGTGTCGGTTATAAACAAGTGGCAAATATCCAAAGGAAAATAACAATAACTTATATGCATGCTACACAAACTTATAGGCTAAGGGTCGTTTTGCGAGGCCTATTGTATAAAGCGTCACATACCACTTTATACAATATGTGACAGGGGTTATATGCAATGATGATGCTATGTCATGCAAGTATGTCATGATGTGAACATGCAAGTGCAACACACCCACTCGACTCTGTGCACATACACCTTTAGTTCCCCCTTTCTGGAGTCTAACCTCCCAGGATACTTCCGTAGTGGCAAACGGAAGCAGTGGGTTGGGCCTCCTCCACCTCTAAACTAGTATCACACTACCAGTCAGACCTCTCATACACCTCAACGTTGGTGCACTAAGCGGAGCTCCTGCGTACTATTGCCGACTGGACCGCCAGACTTTATTTGGCCAAGTGCAAAACCACACTTGCCGAGCCAATATATCGGTGTCGGTGTGACGACTCTCCAATACCGATGACTCGCCACCTTATATCTTATGCGCTTGCAACATTAATGAATTTTCCACCGAGCTGAAGCTCCCCGGACTAACCTGTCCATCTCAAAACCATCCGAGCCATCGGCTCGCCGGGCTAACCTGCCCATCACCAAAATCACTGAGCCTACCGCTTGTGAGATCTAACCTAACTCCCACAACACCGAGGAGTATGAGTGTTTGTGTAATCCTAGTTATACTAGTTACTCTTAAACATTGATTTTTCTTACGGTTTAGGTTAGCACAGGACTACCCCCGGTATACCCGGTGAAGGGTTCTCAAAGGGCACTATGAACTATGATGGTAGCTGAAGCTCATCGTTCCCTTTCGCAAGTCACTTACTATTATTGGTTAATACCCAATTCCCGATTCCTTTTAATATTTTTCTGGATCTAATCCTAGTGTGTTTTGACTCTCTCGCTCTCTCTCCATCCACAAAAAAAACTATCTTTCATCGATCCCGAGCACCACTTACACTAGTCAACCCATCACTTCTCCCCATGATGATTCCTAACAATGAGCTCATTTTCACTTCACCACAACCAGTAAGTAAATAATCCCAACTCCCTGTGTCCATTTCACATTCTATCACGATTTTTTGCAGTTTTACTATATGCAGATCGATCTAAGCTATATGATTTATACGATAAGAGGTACTCCAATTTTTTATCCAAAAGCCCAAAAATATTTATTGGGGGCCTATCATGATAAAATCATCCTAAATCCAGAAACTTGGAATTTTCCTAAATAAATTGGCATTTATTTAATTTTTCCAAAAATATGCCATGGGTGATTTTTGAACATGAAGCACTAGATTTACTTAAGATATGACCATAACAAAATTATGAACACTATAGGACATGCAAGATATCAGTGAATACCAAATTCCATAGATTTTCATAAATGTATTATTCTCTAAATAATTAAGCGAAGATAATTCAACTAATTAGGGGTAATGAAAGAAGTACCATAAATACTAGTACAAAAATTATACAAAAATTAACGGAGCTTTATTATGATCATAAAACCTTACTGACTAAATTTCATGCAATTCTAGGGTCAGTAACTATATATAAAAATATCTCAATCAAATCCATCATGGGGCACTTTGTAAAGTAACATCCTTGTAATCTCAACTAAACAATATGTAAATATTTTTCCAAGCTTCTTTATGCCATAAAAAGTACTCTGACTAAGTAACATAATTTTCCAGCAAGCTATAATATTTATTTTCTATTTATCAATGTAAGGTGTACTAGTTTACTTTACACATGATGTACTAAAAAGAAATGTTCATCTATACCAAATAATTCACTAGTGCATCTACATGCTATTTGATCAGCTTTTCCAGAGTTTGAAATCATTCTAAGACATAAAAATCATAATTATATCAATATCATGAAAATGACAAGATGAAGTTTATAACTACAAGGGGTGAGTTACTATTATCTAGACACCTTATAATAAATTCCAGAGGTATATATCAATATGACAATACTCCTACCATAATACAACCAAATCCAAGGTCATATGACCCATCAATATTTTCCTAAAAGGTATAAGCCTAAACTAACCCTGGTTGGTTTAAGTTATGCGTTTAGGTCTAAATGTCATCAAATTCCTCTTTAGGGCATTTCGCCACCCTAGAATCATATGGACTAAACACCAAGCCCATACAAGGACATAACACCCTATGTCCTTCACAAACCCCCAAAGTTCAACCTTAGGTTTGAACTAGGGTCCTAGGGCAAATCCACTCTAATCCACCCCATAATCCATGGGAGGGTGTTTACTGACATAACACATCAGGGGACCAAGTATCAACCTCTGTTGGGGTGATTTGGTCCCTTAAGCCCACAAGGGACACTTTGACCTAATTACCCCTTTTCGTCCTAAGCTAGGGTTGACCAAATTCCATACCAATTCTTATCCAAATTAAATGAAATTTTTAACAAAATCCTATATTAACCAAAGGACCACTTACCAAAATTTGGGAGGGTTTGGAGGTCATTAGACCCTTTAAATAATACATACATGAATTATTAAATTTCTACAAAAACTTTAGGAAACTCTCTTTCCTCCAAAAATTCCCATTTTTGGATATGTTCTAGGTATAGGTAAGAATAGTCCCCATACAAAATTTCAAGTCATTTGGAAGGATGGATTGATGGGGGCACTCAAAATAATCTCTGATCTAGCCTAGGTATAGACCTCACCTAAATGAGTGTTGTGGTCTGACCTGAACTCCAAATTGGTTCAAACCAATTTTAAATTAAACTAGATCTTAGGGCTACAACTTTCAAGGAGACCACTTTTACTACAGGGGAACATATGTATTTTTAATAATTAATTTAAAACAGTCCATAACAGTTACAGAAAAAAACAAAAATGAAGTTTAAAATCCTAGATATAGCACAGATCTTAAAGCAGATCCAAGGGCTGCTGGCTTTCTTCTTCCTCTAGCCAAGGGATGAGATTTGCCCGACCTGGAGCATCTCTCAAGCCATTTTCCCGGCCACCCATTCAACTCCCTGGCCGGCCACCACCAACACCACCTTCGTTGAGCTGGGGGCTATCGTCGGGCGGCGGCACGACTGCCGGAGGGGCGGTTTCTGGCAATCCCGCAAGGTTGAAAATCCATGAAAATTTCTAAAAATCTCCTCTCCAATCGTGTTCAATTGAGCCCGATTTCTCTCCTAAAATATCTAAAGATCTAGCCCACGAAGAGAGGGAGTAGAGGAGGACCTTCTTGGAGGGCTGGAGGTGGGTCGATCTTCGAGTTACCATTGCCGGTGGTGGAGCTTTTTCCGTGCTCTGCAACTGCACAGTCAACTTGCTCGGCTCCTTCAGGTAAAGAGTGGAAATGCCTCCTCTGAGTCCAGGGATGCTTTTAAGATCATCAATTGGGGGAGGGGAAGGGCCTAAACATCAATTGAAATTAATGGCCTTGAATGTGATTTTCGGCCAATGGAGAGTTCACTGAATTCAGACCCTATGTGGCTGGCTAAAGGCTGTTGATCTTCTCAAAACTGAAGGGTAAATGGATCCAGCATGAAGAGAGGAGATCTTGGCCTCCCTATGCCATGAATGGCCTTTATTTCCCCCCTTTCTCTCTCCTCCAATAAAGGGGAAAATGGAGTTTTCTCTCTCCTGCCCATCAAGGCTGAATTTGATCTCTCCTCCAGCCTATTGGCAGCCAACTAGCCCATATTAATAATAAAAATGAGGTTAGCCCAAGTGAGGGAAATGGGTTTGAGCTTGGGTTAGCCCATTTGGGCTAATTTGACTTAACTCTAGTGTAGAGTTAACCTTGGTCAACATGACCATTTGGGTTGACCCCAATGGGTCCTTGGTGACCCATTGGGCTCCCCTAAGGTCTAAAAGACTTGGTAGGGTTGGTTTGATGTAGGGATGTCAGATCGGAGATCTCCACGAAGCTAACGCTATATCTCCGCTCTACACGTCGTAGATCTACCACACCTACACAACACCTATCGCCCACAATAGTTCCTCGTCACAAGAACGCAGCACAAACAACAAAGGAGGAATGGTCGACTCGAAAACAATGATCAGAAATTTGAGTCGGAATATTCCCCAAGAAAACACAAAGGTTGTCACTCCTTTTTGAGAACAAGACCAAGGCTATAAGCCAAGATCCGCTCAGGCAAATAGGATCCACCCGATCCGAAAATAAAAAGCCTTGCAACGGCGATTTTGATTCAAAACTTGCAGCGATTAAATTAACGATCCGGAGAAAACGATTTGCGAAAACCACCACAACTAAAGTGAAGAAATCACACAAGGGAGGGGAAGAGATTACCCAACCGGAAAGCTTTCACACAAGATAACTGTGGGAGAATCACTCTCTCCACGGATCCACCGGCGTCACACCGAATGGTTTGCAACCTTCTTCCAAGGAGTCGCACCGAAGGAAGCCGCGCCGGAGTCGCACCGAACGGATGGAGGGAGCAAGGGGCGGTGGCTTCACACTACAGCAAGGAGGGGGGGCGGCGGCTTGGAGAATCCTCCTCTTGGCCGAAATTCTCAAGGAGAGTTTAGGGTTAATTCTTGTCTAATGATCTTATAACAAAGCCTCCTTATATAGGAGTTACAAACAAGCCTTAGCCCTTCATGATGGAGATGTAATCTCATCCATCCGAATGGCTAAAGGCACACCAACATGAAAAATGTTCTAAATTAAAAATAAAAAAACATGCAATGAATATAAAATTATCACTTAAACATAGGATAATTTATATTCCAAATATAAAATAGAGTGCAAGAAAGGAAATAAATAAGGCTAATGCGTTGTAGTGGCGGTAGCACGCCGCGGGCGGAGGTTGTAGCGTAGCCTTCCGTTAGCGTCATCGTGCCGTCTCACATCCTTGAGTTGTATTACCTTATCAACCGGATCATCATCAGCATCGTCAGCATCGTCTTCAAATGATGGAGGAGGGACACGCCATCAATCCTCCCCGCTCAAATGCACGCATCTCCGTTGCGTGGTCCAAGCGATAGCGGTGAAGGAGAGCGGCATCCAAACTTTGCAGCTCCGTCTCGAGTACCCAAGAGTCATCCGAAGGGGGCCGATCACGCCAACAGATGAGAAAGCGGTGGGTGTCGCCATCAACAATGGTAACAGGCTCAGCATCAAGTATCATCGCTGGAGTGGAAAACGTCAGTGGAAACCTGGGGAAAAACATATTAGCAGCAGTATGCAGGAAAGAAGGCAACTTACCATCCGATGATATACATGTGGGGACCGAAAGAGAGAGATCATCCGTACTACCACTCCCCAACCCATGAGAATTTATAGTGGGAGAAGAAGACGACCAAGAAATCAACTCTTGTGGTGGTGACACAAACATCGTTTAAATCCGAAACATTAAAAATGGGGGAGATACCACAATCAGCAGGCAAGTCCAAAACGAAAGCGTTGTCACCTAACTTCTTAATAATCAGAAAAGGGCCGACGCGCTTTGGTGCTAACTTTTTAACGGTGCCAGTTGGCAAGCGTTCGGGAACCAAACGGACTAAAACTAGATCGCCATTTTGAAGTCTGATACTCTCCTATGTAAATTAGCGTGCGCTTGATAAGAGTCGTATTGCGTAGTCAAGGTGACCCGTATACGTGCATGTAAATCATGGATGTGCTGGGCGAAGGATTGTGCAAACTGACTTGCCTTGTACGTTGGGGGCAACGACACCAAGTCAAGCGGCACAGGAGCCTTATACCCGTGGACAATCTAATTTGGAGACAGACCCGTAGACCTATTCTTGGAATTATTGTAGGCTAATTGTGCATGGGAAAGGAGAAGATCCCAAGTGCTCTAGTGATCACTCACAAGGCATCGTAACAAATTTCCTAAGCTCCGCCGATTAACCACTTCCGTTTGCCCATCAGTTTGGGGATGATAGGCAGAGGAAAACAATAATTTTGTTCCCATTAATATCCAAAGAGTCTTCCAAAAATAACTAGTGAATTTTACGTCTCTATCCGATACTATGGTCTTTGGCACTCCACGGTGACTAACGACTTCCTTAAAATAAAGTTTAGCGACGTGAGACGCACCATTTGTCCTACTGCACGGGATGAAATAAGCCATCTTTGAAAACCTATCCACAACTACAAAAATTGAGTCGTGACGGCGTAGAGTAATGGGGAGGCCCAATATAAAATCCATACTAACGTCTACCCAAGGCATGGAGGGAATAGGCAAGGGTGTATATAATCCTATGTTGGTTTTACTACCCTTAGACACCTGGCACATGCAACAGCTACTCACTACCTGTCCCACCATAACCTTAAGTTTTGGCCAATAGAATTTGTCCTCGACTAACGTAATGGTCTTATCTCTACCGAAGTGGCCACTCAACCCTCCGCTATGCAACTCCCATATGATATGTAGACGTAACGATGACTGCGGGATACATAGCTTCCCATTCCTAAACAGGTAACCGTCCTTGATGACGTATGTAGATATCGTCGTGGGGGAGCTATCCTGGGCAGATAGATAGAAGTCCTGGAAGTCAGGACACGTGGCGTACTCATCCTTAATCTGCTCAAATCCTACAACATGTACTTCCATAGAGGTGAGTAAAACAGTAAGACAACTGAGGGCGTCCGCGACTCGGTTATCAGCTCCCTTAAGGTGCTTGAGATTAAACGTGTAACCTTGTAAGAAAGCGACCCACTTAGCGTGTCGTGGGCTGATCTTATGCTGGCCGTTGATGAAACGTAAAGCCTCATGATCGGAGAGGATCACAAAACTCCTTGGAGAGGAGATAGTGCCTCCAATGGTGTAGACATCGGATTACAGCATAAAATTCTCTATCGTAATTTGAATAGTTCAGCTTAGGGCCGGACAACTTCTCGCTAAAATAACTAACGGGATGACCCTCCTGGCACAAGACACCTCCAATCCCTACCCCAGACACACCGCATATGAGCTCAAAGACTTTAGCAAAAGTCAGGTAGACGTAAGACAGGTGCCTCAGTCATAAGCTCCTTGATTCGTTTAAAAGCATGGGTGGCGGACTTCGTCCACGTAAACTCTCTCTTCTTCATACAGTCTGTGATAGGCGCCATAATACTACCGAAGTCTCGTATGAAAACGACGATAAATGTGGCTAACCTAATACATGGAAACTACGCACCTCACGTAGGGTGGTTGGCACGGGCCAGTCCTTAATGACCTGAACCTTGCCCAGATCGACTCGAATACCCTCAGAGCCGACTATATAGCCTAAGAACTCTACCTCCGAGACATAGAAAGTGCATTTCTTAAGATTGAGAAATAAAGTTTCCTTCCGCATGGTGGAAAGGATCACTCTCATGTGGGAGATGTGCTCGGTAGTAGAGGTGCTATAAATCAGAATATCGTCAAAGTAAACGACAACGATGTAACATCTCATTTCCAACTAGACCCCTAAGAGTGGTTTTGGTCATGACTAGGTCATGACAAGTCCTAGGAAGCCAGAATGGGCCAAGAGATAGGGGACAAAATGTGGATAAACCATCATGGTCTGCAAATAGTAGAACTCTGAACAATGGTTTAGGATGACCATGGGCTACACCTTAACCCCAAGACTCTACCACAACACCCCTAGTACCTTGGGAGGTCCATTAGAGCCATAAGGACCCATTGGGGTCAACCAAAGAGGCTCAGTTGACCAGGTCAACCCTAGCCCTAAATGGGTCAAACTAGCCTACTTAGGGTCAATTGACCTACTCCCAGCCTAGAGGACCCCACCTATGCCCTCCTAACCCTGAAGTGAGGTCAAAGGGTCACTAAGGACACATTGGGGCCAGCCCTAGAGGCCAGGTTGACCCAGGTCAACTCAAGCTCCTAATCTGGTCAAAGTACCCTTACTAAGGGTATGTGACCTCCCAAGTGTAGGGTAACCCTACATAACCCTAACTAGACCTTAGGGGAAGCCAATGGGTCACCAAGGACCCATAGGGGTCAACCCAATAGGTCATGTTGACCCAAGTCAACTCTAGCCCTAAAATGGTCAAAGTGCCCTTACCAAGGGATATGTGACCACCAAGATGCCCAACCAACCCTATTCAAGTAACCCTAGACCTTAAGGGAGTCCAATGGGCCACTAAAAACCCAATGGGGTCAACCCATATGGTTAAATTGGCCCAGGTCAACCCTCATTTAGGTCAAGTCAAACCTAGCCCAAAAGGGCTAACCCAAGCCCAAGCCACCTCTTCCTTAGGCTAACCCCATTTCCATGACCATCATGACCAAGTGGGCTGCATTTAGCTAGTGGTGTTGACCAGTCAACCAGAGGTGACTAGGAGAGAGAAAGGAGCTCCCTCCATGTTAATGGAGGAGAGAGAAGAAGGGGAAGAGGAAGGGGGAGAGTGGAAAACCGGCCAAGGGAGGCTAACAGCCACCTTTAATGGCTTCATTCAACTCCTCTAGGGAAGAGGAGTTGATTGCAGCCATTTCCCGGCCACCAAGAGGAGGATTCAGCCCCCCCCCCCCCCCCCCACTCAACCCGAGCCAAGCCTTCAAGGGTTATTAATGGCCATTGTGGTTGGCCTCTCCCCTCCCCCAACTGATGATATATACACCATCAGTGGCATGAGAGGATCCCTTCCCATCGTTTACCTTAGGAATTCAGGCGACTTGACTGCACAGTTGCAGAAATCCGGCCGGCGGCACCACCACCATGGCAACCCGAAGATCGACTCGCATTCAGGCCGCCAGGAAGGTCTCCTCCACTCTTCTCTCATGAATAGATCATAGCAATCAATAGGTCCAAGGTTCGGGCTCAATTGAGCCCGATCCAATTCGGTATTTTCATGGATTTTCTGAAAAAACTTCACCTCTCAGGATCGCCGGAAAAGGGGCTTCCGGCGGCCAAGCCGCCGCCTGGCGACGGCCACCACCTCAACGGAGGTGGTGGTGCCGGTGGCCGGCCGGGGAGGTGGCCAGATCGCCGGAAGTGGCGTTTGGAAATTGCTCCAGGCGGGACGAATCGCAGCCGTCGGCTGGAGCTTGAGGATGACCGGATTCCGTTAATCCTGCGCCAAGATTCGTGCAGATGGATGAATTAAACTATAGTATATGATATGTGTGTTATATGAATTCTGTCACACTTATGTCATTTAATGTTTTAATTATTTAAAAATAGTTAGAGGCTTTGTATGAGGAAATGATCAACATAGGATTTGTAGCCCCTTGGGTCTAGTTTATTTTCAAATTGGTTTGGACCAATTTGGGAGCATGGTCTGACTAGGGGACCCATTTTGGTGGGACATACCCTTAGGGCTAGGCAGTCATTAAACTGAGTGCCCACACTTCATCCCTAGCCCAAATCAGTTGAAATTTGGCAGGGAGCCTAAACTAACTATACCTAGGGCCTGCCAAAGCTCAGAATTTTTGGACACAAGTTTCCTAAAGTTTTTGACTTTATTTAATAAGCTAGGGTAATTAAATTAAGTAGTCAAATGACCTCCAAACCCTTCCAAAATTTTGGTGAGTGGTCCCTGGGCTCATGTTAGGTATCTGTATAAAGTTTCACCTAATTTGGATGTGTTTTTGATAGGTATTGACCCAACCCTAACTATACCTTAATAAGGGTATTTTGGTCAAAAAGTGAATTTCTGATTTTGAGTGACCAAATCACCTCAACAGAGGCTGAAATTTGGGCCACTTACTTGTTATGGCACTTAGCACCTCCCCATGGAATGTGGGGTAGTGTGGAATTGATTTGCCCTAAGTTCCTAGGCCAAACCCTAAGGAGGGACCTTTTTGCCTTGTGAAGGGCATGAGTCCTAAACACCTTGGATGAACATCAAATTTTGCAAGGAGGTTCTTAGGATATATAAAACCCTCTGTTAAAAATATTAACTAATTTTGAAAAGGGTAGGGTCCCCAAAACCCTAACCCTAGCTTAGGACCTAAAACTTGTAGTGTAGGTTTAGGTTATCTAAACATCTTGAAACTTAACCAAATTTGGGTAGTGAGGGAATAAGGGTATGTTGAGCCTCTGGGAATTTACTTGGGGAGTTTTGATCAATATTTGTAGCACTTCATTTGTAACCAATATGATTGCCCTAATTAATAATTTGGCTATTGTGGTCTCACTGCCCATTTAAAGGGCATGAAACTTTGGCAGAGGTAGTTTTAGACTATACTAATCATGTATGAATTTTTATAGAATTTTTGGATATCTAGTTAGGGCATCTACTTCACAAGTGCATTACTTTGGTTATATACTAAATAATTCTTGCAAGAGCCCAATACTTATTGAAAAATTATGAAACTTGATACATAGTTTTTTTAGATCAATATTATCATGTGGAAAGTTTTGTGGAAATTTTTGGTGGCTAATTAGTATACTTTGTCCATTAACCCATAAACCTGATATTTCATGAGAAAATCAAGTATAGCCTTATTTTTACATGATAAATTATTAAACTTTTTCTAGGGTCTTTGTAGGCCATTATAATCATCCCTGAAGTTTCTCTGAAATTTTGGAGGTATTATTGCTGTAAAACCTTTTAAAATGATTTTTTATGAGATATCTTTGAAATTAAATTTAAGGGCCTAAACCTTGCTGAAAAATTTGAAGACTTAGGCCTTAGAGTTGATTATGCATTTTGTAATTACGATAAATTTATTGGAATATTATCTTGTCTGAAATTGCTACTTCATGTTCAAACTTGGGCTTTTTGGATACTAGAATAAATAAATTAATTATCAGACAAATTAGGAAAATTATGGATTTCTGGATTTATGCTTCAAATGTCATTTTATCCCTCTAATAATTATCATAGGGGTACTGGATGAGTATTTCATGTAATTCCCTTTTTACGGGTCTTGTAGCTTAAGTGGTCTGCATATAGCAAAACTGCAGGAAATCATTGTGGATATGAATTAGAGCACGTGTGATGGGTCTTGATGGTTGCTGGAAGGATAAGTAGAATGGGTTGCATCTATGGAAGATGAGTGAGTAGAGTGTGGTTTTGTCTAGGGTTTAGAGGCGTTCGGGTCCGACGAAAGATCGTCCTACCCAAGGAGAGTTGAAGTCAAATCACCCTAGGATTAGCATATCGGAATATGAGAAAGTAATGGGTAAGGGAATCAACCAATAACAAATAAGTACCTTGCGAAAGGGAACGCTGGGCGTAATCCCAACACAGTTCCTAGTGCCCCTTGAGAGCCCTTCACAGGGAATACCGGGGGCAGTCCTGGGTTAACGTAAACTGTTTTAACAAGCTGAAAAGAGTAACTTTGTAATTAGGGTTGCACATTTCACAAACACTGATGGCACTGGATGTTAGCTGGGAGCTTCGGCTCGGATGGTTAAAAGGCGGACTTTGGGTCCGGGGAGCTTCGGCTCGATTGTTTGAGACGGACGAGTTGGTCCGGGGAGCTTCGGCTCGGTTCTTGATTACGCTAATTTGCATGTACATAAAAGGAAAGGAAATTAAGGTGGTGGGTCTTCGGTATTGGAGGGTCGATGCACCGATGCCAATACGTTGACTCGGCAAGTGCAGTTAGCACTTCGCCAACAGAAGTCCGGTGCGCCAGCCGGCAAGAGTACGCAGGAGTCCGCTTCGTGCACCAAGCATTGAGGCGTACGATAGGTCTGACCGGTAGTGCTTTACTGGTTTAGAGGTGGGCGAGGCCCAACCCACCGCTTCCGTCTGCCACTACGGAGGTATCCTGGGAGGTTACGGCTCCAGAAAGGGGGAACTAAAGGTCTGTGTGCACAGAGTCGGGTGTGTGCGTTGCACTTGCATGTCCATCATACCCACTTGCATGTCATAGCATAATCGTTTCCTTTATAACTTGACACCTTAATAAAGAAAGTATAAGTGGAATGGGACGCTTATACTTTAGGACCTGCAAAACGACCCCTTGGTCTATAAGCTTGTGTGGGCAAGTTTATAAATTAAGGTTAATTTTGGATATATATATTTATTGCTGCTTGATAACCGACACCCCAACGTATAAATTGGTGTGAGACTTTTTATACGATGGGAGCCTTGCAGAAGACCCCTTGGCTTATGTGTTTTCACATAAGTGTAGGTTACTTTTCATATTTCAGCTTATTGTCTTTACATGCTATAGAATTTGCTAGTATAGGACCGCTGCCATCTGCTTTTGATATTCTCCACCTTCAAGTCCTCCCCTTTCTTCCTCTCCGCTCGGTGCCTAGGAGCCGTGGGGGAAGGGGTGGGGGATGATAGGACTTAGTCTTTTAGACTAACGGTTTTCGAACCGCATCATTTAGGGGATCGTGGAGACCAGCATGGAGGAGCAGCCCCAGAGACCGGTGCGCTTGGAGGTGGGACAGTCTAGCTCCGGAGTCCATACTGTCGGGACCGTGAGTCTCGACCTTGAGTAGTTTTCTGCTTTTGCTTCCGCATGAGAGATCTTGTAGTGAGGATATGATGTACCGGGCATAAGCCCGTATTTGCTACTCTGATGTTATATTCTGTGGACACTCCCTTCGTGGAGTTATATTTATCTTGACATGTGATTTTCTGTGGACTGCAATTTGCATTTACATTATTGTGCTACTTTTTTGTGATCGAATTGGCCAGCAGAATCGGCGCTTTGTGGTGATGACTCTTCAGGGCGTGAAGGAGTCACCGCAAAACGGCGGTTTTTGGGCCTAAGACCCCGGTGTTGAAAAAGAAAAAAAAAAAGGGGGGGGGGGGGGGGGGTCTTACAAACGAACTTCCCCATGAATGGCTGAAAGACATGTGTCATCATCCGGGAGAAGGTACTAGGGGCATTGGACAACCCAAAGGGCATCACAAGCCATTCGTACAGTCCATCCTTCGACTTAAATGCCGTCTTCCACGCATCGCCCTCTCGTATCCTAATCTGGTGATAGCCACTCCGAAGATCTAATTTGGAGAATACGGTGGCTCCAGACAAGACATCCAACAAATCATCTAGGCGGGGAATGGGGAACCTATACTTGATGGTGATTTTGTTGATAGCCCGGCTATCAACGCACATCCGCCATGTACCATCCTTCTTGGGGGCAAGTAGAGCTGGTACAGCACATGGACTCATACTAGTCCTAATAAAACCTTTCGCTAGCAAGCCCTCTATCTAAGACTGCAACTCCAGGTGAGCTGTGGGGTGGAGTCGATAATGGGGCTGATTTGGCAAGGAAGACCCCGGGATGAGATCTATCGCATGCTGGATATTCCTAAGCGGGGGTAACGTGGGCGGCAACTCATCCGGGTACACTTCCCTGTATTGCTCCAACAGTACCCGTAACTCACTAGGTAACTCATCCAATATGCTAGAATCGGGCTTCGCACTTAGGAGGACTAGCGCATACATAATTCCATCAAAGAACGGATCTCTCTCAAACTCTTTCCTACCAACTAGATTCAACGTTTTCCATTCTACCGGAATAGTGGTGTCCTTAGCTAAGACTATGGGCTCCTTTGGGATGGTCGGCTTCAAAGTGATGGTTTTGCCATTGAATTTGAACTCATAAGTGTTGGCTCTACCAAAATGTGTAACATCACGGTCGTATAGCCAAGGGCAGCCTAACAACACATGACAAGCGTCCATCGGAAGGACATCACACCACACCTCATCAGTGTAGGATTTGATTGAGAGTGGGACCAGGCAGCGCTTGGTAATGGGTACAGAGATCTTGTTGATCCAAGCGACCTGATATGGGGTTGGGTGTGGTTCCGTGTTCAAGGACATACGTGCAACGGCGTTCTCAGACATGACATTCACGCAGCTACCACTATCAATAATCAACTTGCAAAGTTTCTCGCCAGTCTTAAAAATCAGAGAAAATATGCTCGTCCTCTTCCAATCATCTAATGGACGAGGAGTGGTCAAAATACAACGCATCACCATAAGGGGGTGATCGTCCTCTAAGTCATTAGGGACTCTTTCGGGGTCACTCTTCTCTACAGCCTCGAATGCATAATCGTCAGGGTCGGTAGTTGGCTCTAACAAGGCTAGAGTTTTCGTCTTTGTTGGGCATTCGTAGGCATAGTGGCCTTGAATGCCGCAAGAGTAACAAGTGGTGTTAGCCTTGCTAACCTTCCCTATAGGGACACGCTCACTCGCAGGGTTTTTGGTGTTCCTAGCGGTGATCACGATTGACTTCGACTCGGTGGATTTGAACTTTCCCTTATCAGGGTATGTGGAAGAAGATGCCCCAGTGGTGGACTTGTTCTTCGCATGAGCGTAACGGGAGTGAGCCTTAGAGGCTAGGTGTTTTTCAATGTCCAAGGCGGCATTGAAAGTCGTGTTCAAGTTCGTATGCCCATATCGCAAGAGCTTCCTTTGGATATCGGGGTTAAGGCCCTTTCGAAATCTAGATAAAGTGACTTCGGGGATCTCCCTAAGGTCACATCGCACCATTCGGTCCTTAAGTTCACCCATATATTCAGCTACCGAGCTTGAGCCCTGCCGCAGAGTGGCAAGCTCATCGAACATCTGTGTCCGATGGTATGCAGGAACGTACTGATCGGTCAACAGGTTCTTCATTACTGGCCAACCTATAAGGGGGCTCCGTGTCCGGTTCCTAATCTTCGCTCCTCATTCAGCCAGAACGTCTTTGCACGACCTGTTAACTTCATCCGGGCAACTTGGACCTTTTGGGGGTCCGTCAGGTTGTGCCACTCGAAGTAACACTCCATATCCACAGTCCAGTTAAGGAAGATTTGGGGGTCTCCCATGCCATCATAAGTGGGGGAATTTATCTTAATGGCCCTAGTAATGTCAAAGTCTCGCTCGGGGCGGTGTCCTCTAGGGGGCACCCGCGGAGAGTCCTCATCAGAATCCGAATCAGAGTTATTTTGGTGCCGGTTGGGCCGGTCAACATTAACGGGTGGCGGGGGTGACCTAGCTTGGTTTTGTAGGATCTGTGTTAACATGTCTCTAAGTTCCGTTATTTCGTTTCACAGACCTGCTTTGGCCTCGGTGTTGGTATCCCCACGCTCATTCACAGCCATCCTAAACGGAGACGGAGTCGAATATTCCGATCCGAGCCTAGTGCGCATTCAGGTTTAGTAAAAGTTTGGAAAGATGATTTTTCCTAGGGCTGTAGCTATGTTGAAAATAAGATATTTTTATATATTCCCAATGTGAATAACACGTAGATCGTTAAAAAATTTTTTTTTGAAATTTTGCTGAAAAATAAAGATTTCAGCCCGCTATTGGCAGACCACATAGAATAATTTTTTTGATTTTCTAACGATCCGATCTCCAACAAGGAACGCAGAGAGGATGTTTGCAACGTGAAAGTTGAAACGACCGCCTCTGATACCAAATTGATGTAGGGATGTCGGATCAGAGATCTCCACGAAGCTAACGCTCTATCTCCGCTCTACACGTCGTAGATCTACCGCACCTACACAGCACCTATCGCCCACAATAGTTCCTCGTCACAAGAACGCAGCACAAACAACAAAGAAGGAATGGTCGACTCGAAAACAACGATCAAAAATTTGAGTCGGAATATTCCCCAAGAAAACACAAAGGTTGTCACTCCTTTTTGAGAACAAGACCAAGGCTATAGGCCAAGATCCGCTCAGGCAAATAGGATCCACCCGATCCGGAAATAAAAAGCCTTGCAACGGCGATTTCGATTCAAAACTTGCAGCGATTAAATTAACGATCCGGAGAAAACGATTTGCGAAAACCACCACAACTAAAGGGAAGAAATCACTAGGGGTGCGAGCGGTTCGGTTTGGGGCGGTTTGGACCCAAACCGAAACCGAACCAACATGCCTCGGTTTTTGGTTTGTCCAAACCGACCCGAACCGAACCCATTCGGTTCGGTTCAAAGTCGGTTCGGTTTTTAGTCGGTTTTTTGCGGTTCGGTGTCGGTTTTCTGCGAACAAACATAATCAAGTGCTATTTTTTTGGATTGGTCATCTTCCCTTTAATAATTTCATAATATTTATCAACAAAAGGTTTATATTAAATAAATAACATACAATTTTTTGAGTATAAGTATCATGTTCAATGTGAGCCATGAACGATAATTGTATCTAGGATGAGGGTAACCTACACAATGTAAGGTAACTCCTAAATTACTTAGGAGGAGAATGACATCACATTTTTCTCTCGATGAGATGCAAGATGACTAACTGAAAACTTGCTACTACACCGAAGAATATTTGTCAAATCATGTGCCAAATCATGCGCCAAATCATGTGTTAAATGATATAAAATTTCTTGTGCAGTGATACCTGGACTGCAAACTGACACATTCTCAGGCACTTATAGGTTAAGAAAAAACAAAATAGCAAATGGCAAATGCCATCAAAATGGGCTAGGTCAACTTCATAATGACATTAAGTATGCAACTCAGGGTTGTGACTCCCCATCATTTCATGGTTGTGGTTACCAGATCTATCAGTATCATGTTCATACTTTATTTTCCCATAACACTAATCATGACCGCCACACCAAGTGCTGTACTTACTGTCTGGCATAAACCACATCTTAGATATGCTTGAATCATATTTATCATCCTTCTTTTTTGCAACTAGATTCTATTGCGATTTATTCTGCACTTCTACATTTGCTTGATAAACTAGTTCTGCATCATCTTGTATCCTTACTGTTGCTAAGTAAACTACTTTTCATAATTTGTTTTCTGACTTTTGGTAATATTGTCCAAATACCTATGACATTGTGTCTCATCTCACCAATGGATCATTGATTTAGGGCTTCAGAATACAACATCTTTAGTTTGTACAGTGCTCCTTGTCTATTTTCAAGACAGATTGATCTTACAGATTTGATCTCACATTCACAATACATCTTAAACATATTCTTCAAATTCCTATCTTCCATCTTGTTTAATATCTATTATGAAGATTTTTGTTAATCCAAATTGTTATGTAACCCTTTTTATTTCCTCATATTACTGTTTAAGATTTGAAAATTGGGAGAGTGATTGAAGCTGGTTGTAAGCAAAGATAATCTGAAAGTTGCTCGATCAAATACACCCCAAAACAGTGGTGAAGTGCTCGGTTCGGTTCGGTTTAGTCGGTTTTCACAACTTTGAAAACTGACCCGAACCGATAAGCCTTCGGTTTTCAAAAGCTCCAAACTGAACTGACACCGGACCGGGCGGCTCGGTTTCAAAGTCGGTGCGGTTCGGTCGGTTCGGTCGGTTTAGTCGGTTTTCGGTTTTCGTTCCTCACCCCTAGAAATCACACAAGGGAGGGGGAAGAGATTACCCAACCGGAAAGCTTTCACACAAGATAACTGTGGGAGAATCACTCTCTCCACGGATCCACCGGCGTCACACCGAAGGGTTTGCAACCTTCTTCCAAGGAGTCGCACCGAAGGAAGCCGCGCCGGAGTCGCACCGAACGGATGGAGGGAGCAAGGGGCGGCGACTTCACACCACAGCAAGGAGGGGGGGGGCTTGGAGAATCCTCCTCTTGGCCGAAATTCTCAAGGAGAGTTTAGGGTTAATTCTTGTCTAATGATCTCATAACAAAGCCTACTTATATAGGAGTTACAAACAAGCCTTAGCCCTTCATGATGGAGATGTAATCTCATCCATCCGAATGGCTAAAGGCACACCAACATGAAAAATGTTCTAAATTAAAAATAATAAAACATGCAATGAATATAAAATTATCACTTAAACATAGGATAATTTTATATTCCAAATATAAAATAGAGTGCAAGAAAGGAAATAAATAAGGCTAATGCGTTGCAGTGGCGGTAGCACGCCGCGGCGGAGGTTGTAGCGTAGCCTTCCGTTAGCGTCATCGTGCCGCCTCACATCCTTGAGTTGTATTGCCTTATCAACCGGATCATCATCAGCATCGTCAGCATCGTCTTCAAATGGTGGAGGAGGGGGCACACCATCAGTTATGTAACGCCCCGAAACTCAAAGGAGCGACGGGTAGCGTTTCAGACCAAGTTTGGAACTTAGTAGGGGTCACACGGCCTGGAACACGGGCGTGTCCCAGGGCATGTCGTGCTCGGGTCGACGATCTGGCCGAGAGGTCGATGAATTTTGGAGTCGAGGATCGTCGAGCAGCCAACACGGCCTGGGACACAGGCGTGTCACAGGCTGTGTCCTTCACGGGTTAAAGTCAGGCTGTGGCGTGGTTGATACGCGGGGTCGGCACACGGGCCGTATCAGGTAGACACGGGCGTGTCAAATGGGACACGGGCGTGTCCAAGACCCGTGTTCTTCTCAGGTTGGTGTTGGTCCTGTGTCGATGGAGGAACACGCCCGGGAACACGGCGTGTACTGGATGACACGGGCGTGTCAGGTCAAACACGGGCGTGTCTGGTGCCCGTGTTCTTTTAGGGACGCGTCGGTTTCGGCGGCGAATGGGGAACACGGCCCTGGACATGGGCGTGTCACAGGCCGTGTTCGGCCCAGATTTTGTATTTCAGGTCCGAATCGTGGCCGTCCGTTTCCTTATTTTGGGATTCGACGGCTGGGGGCTGTTCTTGCTTGGATATACTTGGGTTTAGGGCTTAGAAAATCCAATTTTACTTGGGTTAGTCTCTTTCTAAAGTCTAGAGAGAGGGGAGAGCAAGGAAGAAGAAAGGAGGCTAGATCCGGTCATCGGCGGAGCTTCAGAGCTCCAAATCGCGAGCCGACTTTGGATCTACGGAGGCAAGGAGTTTTGCGGTGCTTTTCATCCGCATACATTTCCATGGCGCCAAGGAAAAATGCTAGAGTAACGATTCTCATCCTAGGACATGTGAAGTCCACTTTTCCTTTGCATAGGAAGCCCGCTCTCGCGAGTTTGCGATGAGTTGAGGCGTTCCTTTAGGTAGACATGAATAGTCCCCATTGTGTACATGCAGAGTCCTTAATCGAGAACAGATATAGGCATGATGTGTGAAGCCTACCCGGACAAGTTGGTCTGGATCAGTGATGTTGCATTGCATGAATGGCTGGAGAAGACTCCGCGCGAATGGTTATTTTTCGGGTTTTCTACGCGGTAGATTGCAACAGGGAGCCTTGGGGATTAACTCCAAGGTGCACCCGAAAAACTGGGCAGATGTGTAATTCTGCCAACATGGTGGCCTGGGAGCCAACTTGTACATAACTAGGTTATGTAAAGTGTGAAATCGGATTGGGACTCAGGGAAGTTTGGCCCGCGCCCATGTCTTAAGGTAACAGGGCGGTGTGAGCAATGGGTTAGGCGGAACCGTACCCGCTCTATGTGGTTAGGTTAGAGAGACCTAAGGTACGTGGTACTCGTCGTTGGCATATATGGAGGGTCTTAGGCAGTGGTAAGAAAGACCAAATGCTCAAGAGATATTGTCGTCCAAGGGGCGGTGGTGAGACCGCGGTATTGACCGGGTTCATCGAGAATGTGCCTTGAGAGCATGGGGTGTGTGGTCATGCGTGCCTATGCCTGTGATGTAGTGTTATTACTCTATACTGCTTGATTATGATAACAAAGTGCAGGGAGGAGCAACGCCACCCCGAGTTTGGGGGCAGGATCGCTATAATTTGGTCAGCATAGCTGACCGTTGCCTTTGTTTACCACCATTGCGGTGGATTGTTGCTTGCAGGTGCTGTGGAGCCGAGCGGTAAATAGCGGGCCAAAGCCCAAGTTGTGAAGCCGGCCCTCGAAGGCCTAATTTGAGTGTTTACTTGTTTTATTCATGTGTGACCGACCTGCGTGCCGAGGTTTGGAAAACACTTATATTTGAGTAAATAATTGTAAGGCTATAAGGCCAGTACTTGTGTATTGTGCTTCATTCCTAATGGGTTTTGTAGTGGACATTCATGCTTGTAGCTTGTAACGCCCCATATTTTTTGTCGTTGAAAGATTTCATACGCTTGATGGGCGTTACGTTGGCTCGGACCGTTGTTTGAGCATGGTTTTCACGCGGGCTTTCGAGTGGCTGTTTTCGTAGCCTAGTTGCACGGTTCCCCAGCAAGCCGGAGCCTATTTTTGGGGACTCGGTGAGGCCTCTTAGGGAATGCATGCACGTTCTCGAGCCTGAGTCGTGTTGTTCAAAACGGGTTGATTGTATGGCATTTGTATGGAATATTTGGAGTTAGTCGATAAAAGCATTTGTTGATTTTTACCCCCTCAGGTGCAAAAAAATTATGGCAGCAGTTTTTGTAGCAGGGGGACCTGGAGCGCATTTGGGTGACACGGCCATATCCCAGGGCGTGTCAGGGTACACGGCCTGTGACACGGGCGTGTCACAGGCGTGTCCCGGGTGTTCGACGAATTTCAGTGATAAAGTTCACTCGACGAGTGTCGAGTGTCGAGAGAAGGGGGTACACGGCATGTGACACGGGCGTGTCACAGGGTGTGTCCCACTCTCGACGATCTTTGCTCGACGAAATTCACTCGACGAGTGTCGAGTGTCGAGAGAAGGGGGTACACGGCCTGTGACACGGGCGTGTCATAGGGCGTGTCCCACTCTCGATGATCTTTGCTCGACGATATGCACTCGACGAGTGTCGAGTGTCGAGAGAAGGGGTACACGGCCTGTGACACGGGCGTGTCACAGGGCGTGTCCCGTGGTCGACAAACTTCGCTCGACGAATTTCGCTAGACGAATTTCGCTCGACGAGCGTCGAGTAGGGGTGACACGGCTTGGGACACTGGCGTGTCCCCAGGCCGTGTCCTTCTTGGGTTGTTTGGCAGGTGCTGTGGGCTGTATCACTGCCGTGTGACACGGCCGTGTAGATAGCCGTGTTCAGGGACACGGCCTGGGACACGCCCGTATCCCAAGCCGTGTCTGTTGCGAAGTGAGGCGGTTGCCCACCGCTTAAGTGACACGGCCTGTGACACGGGCGTGTCACAGGGCGTGTCAGGGCCAAAAAATCAATTTTTCCAGTTTTTTGTGTCGTTCATTTCTCTGATTATGGATCAAACCATCCAGCTCTGTCCTGGAGGAAATAAGGCCAAAAAAGAGCTCTTTCTCCTCACTTATCCCTTTTTTCACCTTCTTCTTCATTCTCAAAGAGAAAGCAAGGAGAAAAGCTAAGGAAAGGGAAGGAGAAAGAAGAGGAGCAGCCGTCGCGGTGTCATCTCGGTTCAGGCAAGCGGTGTTCTTCACCCTTGCCAATCTTGTTTTCTTGTGTTTTGATTGTGCAAGTTTAACTAGCTTTCTCCTTTCAATTGTCATAACTTGTTCTTCTTGTTTTGCACCGCACGTTTGTCTAAATCGGTTAGCTTTGTTACTTTATGTTTGTTAAATCATCTTGTCTTTCAAGAATTTTCTTACCTATTTTTCATCTCATTTTGTCATGTTTTCACTTGGATTGCTCTATTAGTTATTTTTTTTGTTCATATGATTCGCAAGCTTGTTGTGGTTAATCGGCGTTGTTACTTGTGGGGTTCGCTTATGGTGAAGTAGAGACCCAAATTCTATCAAATTTGACATACCTTGGGCAATTTGTAGTCATGAGTGAGGACGATGAAAGGAAACGGGTTTAGCTTGGATTATGGTGAGTTTTGCGAGGCGAATTGTGAACCATGGCAGGAGCGTTTGTGTGAGGATTCGGTAAGGGGTGGTGTGGTTTCAGCCTTGGTGGCCACCGGATTTTGTTTTATGGTGTAGAGCATCGTTTTGGCCCCGATTTGGGCTGACTTTTATTGGTGTGTTCCACTTTAGGGCCGCCACCAAAATACCCTTGCGGAATCGAACTTAACTACTGCTTATGTTTCACTAGTATAGTTGTTTCTTGTTGTCAAGATGATGGAATGGGCATATATGTGTTGCCTTTTTGCTCATGTTTACATGAAAAATTGCTACGGGGTCGGTAAGCCCCTTCATTATATAGGATGAACGTAATGCTCTATTTTTTTGTATCTTTGATGATTGCTGAAGTGTTCTTTTTCGAATGCCTCAGGTGCAGGTTGTAGCCGGTTGAGCGGCTAAGGCTTGGGTAGAGTCTCTTTGGAGCTAGTCGAGCTTGCTTAGCGAGGTAGTTCTTTACTTTCGTGTACAGACATACATACGCCCCAACGGGTTCGTGTCAGCTTGTTGGCACCCATTGGTGGCTTTCTTTACTTGCTACATATGAATGCTAGACTGCTAATATGAATCATTTGGATGAGATGATGTCTACTTGCTCTTGAGAAGGATTTATGCTTGGTTGCATTAGGTATTTTACAAAGCTCAAAACCCTGCTATTGTATAGCATCCATAACATGTTTTGGCCAACTAATCAAGTATTTTCCAAACAACGTAAAAAGGATGATTTCTTATATTATTATAAATCTAGAATGCATATAGGAGATCGTCATAAGTAACTAAAGTATTTTCCGCCGCGTACAAACACACGTTTTGATCCACAAGGCCGAGGGATACGGACATCAAACTAAATGGTTTTCTTGCATTTAACTGATGGATTTCTACTAATAAAGTAAGCGTCAAGGGTTTGCCTGAGCGTGTGCAGTTATCCCATGCACGACGTGACATCATAACACGTAGTTCCTCTTACTCTGATACGAGGTACTCGTTGAGGAAATGCGGGTTGTGACATAGCTGGGTTCTTTAATTTGTAACTTTTAATAATTGCTTCCGCTAGAATGACTCTGTGTAGGACGTTGATTATTAGTTGGATGGTTTCCATTGAGTAACCACCCAGTCTGTCTGTTGTATATAGCGTCGGGCCCCGACCGGACCTACTGTTATATGCTATGTGACGGATAGGGGGTATTATAGGTTGGGCACTTTGACCTTCTTGGGGCTTGGGTTGTCTTGGGTCAGCTTAGCCTCTTTAGTTGACCCCAATGGGTCCTTGGTGACCCATTGGCCTCTTTTAGGGCTCGAGAAAGTCTATATGGGTCCCTTTGGCCAAAGGGAGGTCAGTTGATCATGTATGAGCTTAGTTTGACCTGATTAGGGTTTGGGTTGATTTTGGTCAACTTGACCATTTTAGTTGACCCTAGTGGGTCCCTAAGACTCTAATGGACCCTCTAATTATTTAGTGATGTTGTGGTGGGGTCATGGTGTCATGGTGAAGCCTTATGGTCATCCCTAAGCTAATACTTTGAATTCTAGCTACTATTTGCAAACCAAGGTGGTTCACCCACTAACTCCCCAGTTCACCCCAACCTTTCCAAACTTCTCAGGGTTTTGTCATGAGCCAGTCATGACAAACCCATCCTAGTGGTCTAGAAGTCTGAGAGATGTTACAAATCTCAATACATAAAAACAAAAATTTCGTCATCGAAATTCACGTTAAACCTACAGGGTTTCATGCATGAGAAGTAAAATGTAACATCCCGAGAGGTTATAGGAAATACCTATTATGAAAAGCTCCGGGTATCTTTGCTGCATCAAGTCCCGCGGCTCCCAGGTATGCTCCTCCTGACCGTGATTTCTCCACAAGACCTTGACCAGCGGAACCTTCATGCGGCTCAAGACTCGTATCCCTGTATCGTCAATCCAGACCGGCTTTAGGTGAACTAACCGGTCAGATGATACCGGCCCATCCGTGGTATCTATCTGCTGCCCCTGCCGTAGTTGAGCCCTCTTAAGGGAGGAGACGTGTAAAACGTCATGCAGGCCCTCCAGTTCCGGCGGCAGCTCCAGCCTGCATGCCAAGGGACCGATCCGCTCCATGATCCTGTAAGGCCTCATATATCTCGGCTGAGCTTCTTCTTCCGTCCGCGAACTTGTGAGACTCCATGCATCGGTCGTATCTTCAAGAATACCCGATCTCCAACTTGGAACTCTACCTGATGGTGTCTCGCGTCGTAATACTTGGCCTGCCTGCTCTGCGCCTCCAACATCTGATCATGTATCAGCCTCACCTGAGCCTCGGTGTCCTCAACAAACTCTGAGCCCAACAACTTTGGGTCCTCATCCTGTATCCATGACAGTGGAGTCCTACACCTTCGTCCATATAGAGCCTCATAAGGGGCATCCCTCTGCTGGACTGGTAGTTGTTGTAAGGAAACTCGACCAGTGGCAACAGCTTCTCCCAAGGCTCTTCACAGTCCAAAATTCAAAGGCGAAGTAGATCCTCCAAAGTCTGATTGGTGCGCTCCGTCTGCCCATCTGTCTGAGGGTGGAAGACTGTACTGAATATCAGCCGAGTGCCCAAGTAGGTCTGCACTGATTGCCACTCCATAGATGTAAACCGACCATCCCGATCCGACGCGATCGTCCTGGGCACGCCGTGATAACGGACGAACTGCTCCACAAACTTCCTCACCAGCACACCAATCGAGTCGTCCTTCCTGATCGGGATAAATCTGGCTACCTTTGTCAGTCGGTCGACGATCACCCAGATCGAATCATTTCCCATCCAAGATCGGGGAAGCCCATGTATGAAATCCATCCCGATATCATCGAACTTCCACTCTGGCACCGAGAGTGATTGCAACAATCCTGCGAGGTTCCTGCACTCCACCTTCACCAGCTGGCATGTCTCGTAGTGGGTCACGAAGTATGTGATATCCTTCTTCATGCCTGGCCAGTACATGGTCTTTTTCAGATCCGCAGTCATCTTCGTAACTCCCGGGTGTACCGAATACCGACTGCAGTGGGCCTCCATCATGATATCCTCCCAAATCTGGCCTCCCTCTGGTATATAAACCCATCCTTTGAAGCACACCAGGCCATCCCTCAGCGTGTAATCTCAAGCAGTGCCTGCCTCCAAGGCCCGGAATATCGGCTCCAGCTTGGGATCCTGCCTCTGCCCATCTCTGACTCGATCTCGAATGTCATCTGTGGTGCTCATCGCGGCTAGATACTCCTCATAGAGCTCGGGGTCATAAGATGACACCAGCGTGATGTGCATATCTTCTAATCTCTGCACCAGCTCCATGGACATAATATGGGGCTCAGCTCCGGAGGTGGCGGCTCTCCGACTCAGCGCATCGGCTGCCATATTCACCTTCCCTGTGTGGTAGTGCATCTCGTACTGGTAATCTGCTAGAAACTCTACCCATCGCCTCTGCCTGATATTCAGCTCCTTCTGCATGTCCACGTACTTCAAATTTTTGTGATCAAAGTATATGTCATAGTGGAAACTGTAGAGGTAGTGCCGCCAGACCTTCAGAGCAAACACGACCGCTCCCATCTCCAGGTCGTGCATCGGGTTGTTCTTCTCGTGCTTCTTCAACTAGCGGGAAGCATAGGCAATCACATGGTCGTTCTGCATCAGCACTGCACCCATGCCCTGGTAGCAAGCGTCGGTGTAGACCTGAAATTCATCCTTCCCTGATGGAAGGGCAAGGATAGGAACCAAGGTGAGTCGATCCTTCAGCTCCTGGAAAGCCGTCTCGCATTGCGGGGTCCAGACAAAGGGCACGTCCTTCTGCGTCAGAGATGTGAGCGGGAGGGTAATTCGAGAGAATCCTCAACAAACTTCCGCTAATAACCAGCAAGTCCTAGGAAACTCCGCACGTCTGTGGCCGTCTTCAGCGGCGGCCAATCCCGAACTGCTTGAATCTTAGTCGGGTCCACTGCCAATCCGGTTCCACTGATAATGTGGCCTAGGAAGGCCACCTCCTTCAGCCAGAACTGGCACTTGCTGAACTTCGCATAAAGGCAGTGCTCCCGCAGTCTCTCTAGAGTCAGTGTCAGATACTGTGCGTGCTCCTCCTCTGTCCTCGAGTAAATGAGGATGTCATCAATAAACACGATGACAAACACGTCCAGATAAGCCTCGAACACCCGGTTCATGAGGCTTATAAACGCTGATGGTGCATTCGTGAGCCCGAAGGGCATCACGGTAAACTCGAACAAACCATATCTGCTATTGAAGGCAATCTTTGGAATGTCCTCCTCCTGAATTTGCAACTGATAGTAGCCTGACCTCAAATCCAGCTTCAAAAAAAATGCACCCCCTCCAACTGGTCAAACAACTCATCTATTCTTGGCAGTGGATAGGTATTCCGGACTGTCAGTCTGTTCAGTGCTTGGTAGTCGATGCACAATCTGAGTGTCTCATCCTTCTTCTTCACAAATAAAACTGGAGCTCCCCATGGTAAGGATCTCGATCTGACGAATCCTGCCTCCACCAGTTCCTATAGCTGACTCCGAAATTCCGCCAACTCCTTCAGGGCCATCCGATAAGGTGCTCTAGATATTGGCTTAGCCCCCGGTACCAACTGGATCTGGAAGTCCTTCTCCCGGTGCAGAGGCAGTCCTGGTAGCTTCTCTGGAAATACGTCGGCATAATCCCGAGCTACTAGAATGCTGGTAATCTGATCCTGGGTCTCCTTCATCTCGAACAACACCTGATACACCTCGTCCCCTACAGGTGGGCCTTGACGGCCTGAATAGAGGAGAGTAGGTAACAGGAGACGGGAGTGGTAGCTTCGAAGGTCGCGTAGGTATCGTCGTATCGTAGCATGACCTTCCTTATCAGGCAATCAATCTGGGCATGATTCCAGACGAGCCATGTCATGCCCAAGGTGAGGTCGAAGTCCGGCATTCTAAAGATCATCGTCGAAGCCTTAAGCGTCAAGCCGCCTATGGCCACTTTCAGGAGGCACTTCTCGGTAGACTGGATCTCCATCTCGTTGGGGAGACACACCCTCCTAGCGACTCCCATATATTACTGAATCTGGGCCAGGTCCTTAACGAAGTCCTCCGAAATGAAATTATGCATTGCCCCCGTGTCGAATAGGGTATAAGCAGGTTTGCCACATACCATCAGTATTCCTAAATCAATTAGAAAAAAATCTTAGGTCTAAGGTTTTCTAGCCTAGGTTGTACAGTTATTCTACTAGTTCTCGATAAGGAAGGTAGCAAAATCATAAATAAATTACACTCATACCTGTTATAACCCTGTTCGGGTTCCAGGGCTGCGCAAGATCCAGAGCATACATCTGTTCCCTGTTCGGTCTGCGGTCACTGCCCTGAAATCCATGTCCGCGACCACGTCCTCGGCCTCCTAGCTGCTGAGCTAGTGGGCCAGCCTGTGGTACCGGTAAATGTGCTCCTCTTATTGGACAGTTCCTCCGAATGTGCCCTACCTGACGACAGTTGTAGCACTCGGGCGGGGGAAGTTCCACACCTCCAGGACTCTATATCTCCCACATCTGAAGAGGTTGAGGGGCCAATACCACCAGCTCCCCCGGCTCATGTCTAACCTCCTAGCGAGGTTGGTCCTCTGCCCTTTTGTCCTCAGCAAAGCGGCCCCTCCGCTGATCATTCCTGCCTCCCTGACCTTGATCCTCCGTTGGCCTCTTCCGGCCTTGAGTCATGTGCCAATCTGCCTCCATCCTCTTTGCCATCTCCAAAATCTGAGGTATATGCCCGTCAGATACAAACAAAAGAGCATGTCTTAGATCCTCTCGAAGGCCCTTATAGAACCTCTTGGTATATCCCGCTTCGTCCAGCTGATAGGAGTTCGCAAATCGTGCTAAGTGATTGAACTCCCGGTGGTACTCCACCACAGTCCTGTTGCCCTACCTCAGCTGCAGGAACCTTTCTTCCAGCTCATCTCTTGCCGATTGTGGGACGAAGTGCTCCAACAGTGCGGCCCTAAACTCCTCCCAAGTGATGTCAGCAACCTCCTGATCTACAAATGTCGTATCTAAAAGAGTCTTCCGCCACCTCTTGGCATGAGACTCCAAGCAGGAGACCACCAGAGGTGCCCTCTCCTCCCACGGCCCTGAAAGCGTCTAAAATGGCCGTCAAAGTCTGCCCCATCTCCGACTGCCAAAATTGAGTGTGAGCCGGGGAGGTGATGCAACATCCGGAGTTTGATGAGCTCCACCCTGAGGTGTGGGATGTGTCGGGGGTTGCATAACAAAGGCCATTTGTAAGAAATTTGACCTAACCTAGTCAAAAGTGGACAATTACTTGCGATTCCCCATATGAGCACACCACACCTTCCACTACTTAGTTTGTCCCCAAACTAAACTCGAGCGGGGGTGATCCAGGGTTAGTGGACTTCTACTTTTTCGATCGAGGTTTCGCTCTAACACAAGTTTGTAAGACCCCATTTTTTTCTTTTTAAATCACCGGGGTCTTATGTCCAAAACCGCCGCTTTGCGGTGACACCAACACACCCGGGAAGGTCGTCACTACAAAACGCCGATCCGGTCGGCCATACCGATCGCAAAAAAGTAGAATAAGTATAAAGAATACAATCAAACTAGTCCACCAGAATCACATATATAACATACATCTCCACAAAGGGAGAGTCCACAGAAAAGAATAAACAAGGTACTAAAAAGGTGCTCCTGCCCGATACATCAAGATCCTCACTACAACTCACTCAACGCGGAAGCAAATCTATAATAACTACTAATGATCGGGACTCACAGTCCCTGCTGGCTAGACTCCAGTGCTAGACTGCTCCGTCTCCATGCGCACCGACCTCTGGGGCTGTGTCTCCTGGTGCGGCTCCACGATCCCCTCAAATGATTTGGTCAACGATCGTTAGTCTAAAAAGACTAAGTCCTATCATCCCCACCCCTCCCTCAATGGCTCCTAGGCACCGAGCGGGGAGAAGGACGGGGAAGGTAATGAAGGTGGAGAGTAACAAAGTAGCAGGTGACGGCGAAACTAGTCTAACGGTTCTATATAAACAGGTAGAGTAAAGCCCATCATTCCCTTTCGCAAGGTACTTACTATTATTGGTTAATACCCAATTCTCGATCCCTTTTAATATTTCTTTGATCTAACCCTAGTGTGTTTTGACTCTCTCGCTCTCTCTCCCTCCACATGAAAGACGATCTTTTGTTGATCTTGGACACCACTTACACTAGTCAACCCATCACTTATCCCCATGATGATTCATAACAATGAACTCATTTTCACTTCACCACAACCAGTAAGCTAATAACCCCAACTCCCTATGTCCATTTCACATTCTATCACGATTTCTGCATTTTTACTATATGCAGACCAATCTAAGCTATATGATGTATACGATAGGAGGTACTCCAAATTTTTATTCAAAAGCCCTAAAATATTTATTGGGGGCATATCATGATAAATTCATCCTAAATACAGAAACTTGGAATTTTCCTAAATAAATTGACATTTATTTAATTTTCCCAAAAATATGACCATGAGTAATTTTGAACATGAAGCACTAGATTTACTTAAGATATGACCATACAAAAATTATGAACACTATAGGATTGCAAGATATCAGTGAATATCAAATTCCATAGATTTTCCTAAAAGAATTATTCTCTAAATAATTAAGCCAAGATAATTCAACTAATTAGGGGTAATGAATGAAGTACCATAAATACTTGTCCAAAAATTATACAAAAATTAACGGAGCTTTATTATGATCATAAAACTTTACTGACTAAATTTCATGCAATTCTAGGGTCAGTAAGCTATATATAAAAATATCTCAATCAAATCCATCATGGGGCACTTTGTGAAGAAACATCCTTGTAATCTCAACTAAACAACATATAAATATTTTTCCAAGCTTCTTTATGCCCTAAAAAGTACTCTGGCTATGTAACAATATTTTCCAGTTGTTGATGCACGAAAATAGAGTGAACAGGTTGTCGCGGGCACCAACAACTAACAGAGATGTGTTCGGTCTCACGGGCAAGGTGACTGAAGAAGGTTGTGGGGATAACAGAGAGGATAAGTTTCTGTGTGCTCGAGAGTGGAGCAAACGCTTGTTCAAGGGTTGCGGGGATAGATGAGAGGTTTGCTGAGAGCATCCGGGAAGGCTGATGATCAGCGGAGAAGGTTAATGATCAGCAGAGGAGGTTGATGATTAATGGAGAAGGCTGATGATCAACTGAGAAGGATGATGATCAACAGAGAAGGTTGATGATCAGCGGAGAAGGCTGATGATCAGCAGAGAAGGTTGATGATCAGCGGAGAAGGATGATGATCAGCAGAGAAGGTTGATGATCAGCGGAGAAGGCTGATGATCAGCAGAGAAGGTTGATCAGAAGGTGTCGAGCATGTGATTACTTTGACGGTTGTGCTTGCAGATTGATGCCGAGGGAGTTGAGCTGAGCTAAAGAGTGGGGCCGCTAGCAGCGACAACAACAAACTTCGCCCACTGCGGCTTAAATGCCACTCTTGTGATGAGCTTTTCCTTTAATCAAGAAATAAGATTACAGCTTGCTAATGCACCTTTACATGAGAAAGCAATAAAGGGTATAAAGGGGGAAGTTGGCGGCCAAGGAAGAAGTTGACAGAGGTTAAGGAAAAGAGACTGCTAGCAGGCCGCACGGCTTGATGGAAAGCTGTGGAGGACTGGAAAACTAAGTTTGTAGGGCTTGACGATCAACTGTGTAGGACTATAAAACTGAGTCCGCAGGCCTTGATGACTGCGACAGTTTTCCTCCCACTCTCTCCTCCTCTCAAATAAGAGGTATAGAGGGCTATTTATAGGCCCGAGGAAGATCTTCTAGAAGCGGGGCCCAATGACGTCATCATGGAGGCTTGGGCGGACTCGACGAGCAGGCCGCTTGGCTGGGCGGACTGGGAGAAGGCAGGCCGTCTCCTTTGGGCTGTTGAGGCATAGGGGGGCGGCCTAAGGAGCAAGCCGCCCCTTGGGTGGCGGCTTGAGGAGCAGGCTGCCCCTTGGGTGGCGGCCTGAGGAGCAGGCCGCCCCTTGGGTGGCGGCCTGAGGAGCAGGCCGCCCCTTGGGTTGCGGCCTGAGGAGCAGGCCGCCCCTTGGGGTGGCGGCCTGAGGAGCAGGTCGCCCCTTGGGGTGGCGGCTTGAGGAGCAGGCCGCCCCTGGGTGGCGGCCTGAGGAGCAGGCCACCCCTGGGGTGGCGGCCTGAGGAGCAGGCCGCCACTGGGGTGGCAGCCTGAGGAGCAGGCCGACCCTTGGGTGGTGGCCTGAGGAGCAGGCCGCCCCCGGGTGGCGGCCTGAGGAGCAGGCCACCCCTAGAGGGGAGATGGAATCCCTCTGATGGCAAGCTAGAGAGTGAGTCCGCCGAGCCCGCGACGGTTGAGTTGGTCTAGGGTTGACGCCGGCTGGGCGGCCTGGCGGACTGAAGGAATAGATCGCACAGATCGCCCTCTATTGCTTTAGATTGCCTCCTGCAAGGAAAAATGTTACGCGGATAGCAGGCCTAACCGCGCGGCCTGCGAGGGTGAGCTATGGGAACAGCCCTCCGTCCCGCAGTGCACACGGTAGCTATGCGACCTAGGCGGACAAAGAAATATGTCCGCTTACACTTGGACTTGTCGCGAAATCCAGGGAGAACCTGGAGCAGGCCGCGACTAGCGAGCTGGCTACCTTGGGAAGGATCGCCGATTTCTGGGTCAACATAATCACCGCACTTTTTTAAGTTCTGAAGGGAACTTTGAAAAAGTAGGAGACTCGCGAAAATCATGATCCACCCCAAATAAAGAGGTGGAGACAAGGAGAGGTATAACCTGATGTCTCTTTTTAGGAGGAGTTTGTCAATGCCTATCTTTTTCCTGCAAGAGAAAAGTTAATATAGGCAAAGAAGGAGCGTACATCTTGTGTGTACCTGAGTTGCTCTTGCAAAGTGAAGAAGACATGAATGCCTTTCACTGAGCTCTGCAAAACAATGATGAGAGGAAAGCATAGAAGTGAAATAACTTGCAAATACCTGGCAAAGGGTTACAAACACCTGTTATCCTCTGCAAATGGAAGAGTGAGGAGTATGCAAGAAAGAAAAATGAGTTGCAAGTACCTGAAATGGATTTGCAAAAGAGAAGTTAGTGGCAGATATGAAAGTAAAGTAAGCTGCAAGTACTTGATGGGAACTTGCAGATATCTGCTAATCTCTGCAAAAAAAAGAGTTAGAAGCATATATAATATATGAAAGTAAGTTGCAAGTACCTGTAAAGAAACTTGCAAGCATCTGCTGATCTCTGCAAGAAAAGAGTTAGAAGCAGATGTGATATATGAAAGTAAGTTGCAAGTACCTGTGAAGAAACTTGCAAGCATCTGCTGATCTCTGCAAGAAAAGAGTTAGAAGCAGATATGATGAAAAGACTAAGCTGCAAGTACCTGGATGAGACTTGCAGGCGCCTGCTAATCACTGCAAAGAGAAGAGTCAGCAGCAGACATAATATAGTGAGCTAAATTTCAAGTACCTGAGCGGAACTTGTGAGTGCCTGCTAATCACTGCAAAGAGAAGAGTGAGCAGCAGACAAAATATAATGAGCTAAGCTGCAAGTACCTGGATGAGAATTACAGGTTGTTAACTGTTGAAGAGATAAGATCGATATGATCATATAGCAGAGGAAATGTCCAATGAACTCTGCCGATAGTCGAATGAAGATAAAACCACAATAGAGAACTTCTTGCTAGATTAGAGACATCTTTAATATGAAGTCAAGATCAATAAGTTACGCGTTCACTGTTGATATGACTGAATATATATGACCAGATTAACAAAGAAGGAGCTTGACGAATTCTGCCAATCTTAACTAGATTCCAATAGCATGGCTTGATGATCAAAGAGAGTCAAATTTTTTGATCAATGATTGATGTCATTAGCATTTAATAAGAGTAATGAAGAGCTTTGTAGATCATCATCTGATAGAGCTTTGAGCAAGCAATGCATATAAGATGAGAATAAACAGAAATGATTGTTGTAAATCCTTTTGATAGGTCGGATTTAACATGTTCACCTGTCAAAGAGGCAGTTGATAAAAAAGAGGTCTATACTCGGAGATGATAAAGAAAGACTGGATGCTACCACAGGAGATCAGCTGTGGGCCTTATGCATCACTTGCTTGAGAAAGGTCATCACGAGTATAGTCCTACTTAGAGCAGACTAGCTGCGCATCCTATAGAAAGGCAACAAAAGAGAAAAACACGAGAAATCCTGAGAAGGATCGTTAGATATACTGCTCTCATGCTTCGGGTTACAACATCGCTGATCGGTCAGGCCAGGTGCGCCAAGTGGTCTACAACATTACTCGCCTGTGACAAAGATAAGCGAAGTTGTGGGCCCCGCAAAAGCACGGATTGAGAGTACCATAGAGTGTTCGGCCATCACAGTCATGAGATGATCAAAGAGACAAGGCTACGCTTGATCGCCATTGCTTGTCTAGCAAAGATCATCGTAACTGTGATGTATCCTTAATGAAGCACAACAGAGCTAACACATGGGACCTCCCTGGTGCACACTCTATGTTAGATACCGGCTAGGATCTGAAGTCTGAAGTCCACAATCGTAGATTGAACGACACCCACTGCACATACGTGAACACTCCCCACAGTATGTGGTCATCGCGGCCTTATGCCAGAGAACAATCTACGGAGGGAACAACAAGACTCGACGATATCTCAGTGGTTCAGCGATCTCTTTGGTAAAGAGAAAATAGAGGAAGAAGCATTACAAAAAGGGAACTGTGTCAGTACGGGATCCCTGATGTAAAATTTATTGAAATGCATGAAGGAACACTTAGAAATGCTTTGTAAAGAAAGTGTTTGAAACATGTAGAGTGAGAGTAACGTTAATGGTGGCGAGGAGCCTTGAGGAACAGCGATGTCCTCCTATTGTTTAGGATAAGTCCCTGAGGGTGTCTGCACAATCATCGTTGACGCATTCGATGCCAAGATCAAGGTTCATGTCGATGAGTTAGTTTCCCTCTTTTGAGCTGAAAGTATTGCTCATTTCTTCTTTGCTTTTTGAAGCAGATGGGTCGGGATGATCATTCTTCTGGAGCAAATGTTGAAATTTACCCTGCTTCATCATTTCCTCTACTAGTTGCTGAAGAGCTCTGCAATCCTCTATTGCATGACCCTTTTCTTTATGATATTTGCAGTACTGGTTAAAGTCCTTGACCTTTCGAACAACAAGCTGAGAAGATCCCACATTGCTCGTTTTTCTCTTCATGGCCTGTGGTTGAAAACCTTTTGGAGTAGACTTTGGAGGTTGTCTGATAAGGGGCAAAGCTTCTGGGCCTCTCTTCCTCTTTGTGGAAAATTTAGGCAGTTTCTTTAAGTTATTAGAAGAGCAAGCAGTGGTTTGAGGATTGAGTTTGCAGACACTTTACCTTTGCTTGGTAACTGGAAACTGCAATGTGACTGCAGCCTGCCTAGATGGATAACTTGCTAGATAAGCATAAGGATCAACTGGCAGAAAAGTTGGCGGATTCGAAGGTGAATTCTCCACTGCTTGATTGATTGTAGCAACTGGCGCTGCTACAGGTTGTGAGTCTAGTCGCTGAATTATAGCAGCTAGAGTGTCATTGATTGCTGCGATTTACAGGGAAGTTTCCCGACATGTCAGCAAGAGGGTTTCCCAAAGAGCGTCTTCGCTGGTAGGAGGAATTTTTTGAGAGGGTTGGCGGTCTGACATGAGTAACCATTGATTTTCACAGTTTTTTCGGATCTGAAGGTCGCGTGTTAACTATTGATGAGCGAAAATGGAGGGAACAGGTTATCACAGGCACCAACAGCTAACAGAGATGTGTTCAGTCTCACGGGCAAGGTGATTGAAGAAGGTTGCGGGGATAGCGGAGAGGATAAACTTCTGAGTGCTTGAGAGTGGAGCAAATGCTTGTTCAAGGGTTGCGGGGATAGAGGAGAGGTTTGCTGAGAGCAGTTGGGAAGGCTGATGATCAACGGAGAAGGTTGATGATCAGCATAGGAGGTTGATGATCAGCGGTGAAGGCTGATGATCAACAGAGAAGGCTGATGATCAGCAGAGAAGGTTGATGATCAGCGGAGAAGGCTGATGATCAGCAGAGAGGGTTGATGATCAGCGGAGAAGGCTGATGATCAGCAGAGAAGGCTGATGATCAACAAAGAAGGTTGATCAGAATCTGTCGAGCAAGCGATTACTTTGACGGTTGTGCTTGTAGATTGATGCTGAGGGAGTTGAGCTGAGCTAAAGAGAGGGGGCCGCTAGCAGCGACAACAACAGACTTCGCCTGCCGCGGCTTAAATGCCACTCTTACGAAGGGCTTTTCCTTTAATCAAAAAACAAGATTATAGCTTGCTAATGCACCTTTACATGAGAAAGCAATAAAGGGTACAAAGGGGGAGGCTGGAGGCCAAGGAAGAAGTTGCTAGAAGTTAAGGAAAAGAGACTGCTAGCAGGCCGCACGGCTTTATGGCAAGCTGTGGAGGACTGGAAAACTGAGTCTACAGGCCTTGATGATAAACTATGGAGGACTGGAAAACTGAGTCCGCGGGCATAGATGGCATCGTCAGTTTTCCTCCCACTCTCTCATCCTCTCAAATGAGAGGTATAAGGGGCTATTTATAGGCCCGGGGAAGATCTTCTAGAAGCGGGGCCCAGTGACGTCATCATGGAGGCTTGGGCAGACTCGGCAAGCAGGCCGCCCGGCTGGGCGAACTGGGAGGAGGCAGGCCGCCTCCTTTGGGCTGCTAAGGCATAGGGGGAGGCCTGAGGAGCAGGCCGCCCCTTGGGTGGCAGCCTGAGGAGCAGGCCGCCCCTTGGGGTGGCGGCCTGAGGAGCAGGGCGCCCCTTGGGGTGGCGGCATGAGGAGCAGGCCGCCCCTTGGGGTGGCGGCCTGAGGAGTAGGCCGCCCCTTGGGGTGGCGGCCTGAGGAACAGGCCCCCCTTGGGGTGTCGGCCTGAGGAGCAGGCCGCCCCTGGGTGGCGGCCTGAGGAGCAGGCCGCCCCTGGGTGGCGGCCTGAGGAGCAGGCCGCCCCTGGGTGGCGGCCTGAGGAGCAGGCCGCTCCTAGAGGGGAGATGGAATCCCTCTGATGGCAAGCTCGAGAGTGAGTCCGCCGATCCCGCGACGGTTGAGTTAGTTTAGAGTTGACGCCGTCTGGGCGACCTGGCGGACTGAAGGAATAGATCACACAGATCACCACCTGTTGTTTTAAATTGCCTCCTGCAAGGAAAAATGTTGCGCGGTTAGCATGCCTAACCGCGTGGCCTATGAGGGTGAGCTATGAGAACAGTGCGACATCCCGCAGGGCAAGCGGTAGCTATGTGACCTGGGCGGACAAAGAAATCTGTCTGCTTACACTTGGACTTGTCGCGAACTCCAGGGAGAACCTGGAGCAGGCCGCGACTAGCGAGCTGGCTACCTTGGGAAGGATCGTCGATTTCTGGGTCAACACCAGCAAGCTATAGTATTTATTTTCTATTTATCAACGTAAGGTGCACTAGTTTATTTTACACATGATGTACTAAAAAGAAATGTTCATCTATACCAAATAATTCACTAGTGCATCTACTTGCTATTTGATCAACTTTTCCAGAGTTTGAAATCATTCTAAGACATAAAAACCATAATTACATCAATATCATCAAAAGGGAAAGAAGAAGTTTAGAACTACAAGGGTGAGTTACTATTATCTAGACACCCTATAATAAATTCCATATGTATATATCATTATGACAATACTCCTACCACAATACCACCAAAATCCAAGGTCATATGACCCATCAATGTTTTCCTAAAAGGTATAAGCCTAAAGTAACCCTGGTTGGTTTAAGTTATGTGTCTAGGTCTAAATATCATCAAATTCCTCCTTAGGGCATTTCACCATCCTAGAATCACATGGACTAAACACAAAGTCTATACAAGGACATAACACCATATGTCCTTCACAAACCCCAAAGTTCAACTTTAGGGTTTGAACTAGGGTCCTAGGGCAAATCCACCCTAATCCACCCCATAATCCATGGGAGGGTGCTTACTGACATAACACATTAGGGGACCAAGTATCAATCTCTGTTGAGGTGATTTGGTCCCTTAAGCCTATAAGGGACACTTTGACCTAATTACCCTTTTCGGCCTAAGCTAGGGTTGACCAAATTCCATACCAATTCGTATCCAAATTAAATGAAATTTTTAACAAAGTCCTATATTAACCCAAAGGACTACTTACCAAAATTTGGGAGGGTTTGGAGGTAATTAGACCCTTTAAATAATTCATACATGAATTATTAAATTTCTACAAAAACTTTAGGAAACTCTTTTCCAAAAATTCCCATTTTTGGATATGTTCTAGGTATAGATAAGAATAGCCCCCATCTAAAATTTCAAGTATTTGGATGGCTAGATTGATGGGGGCACTCAAAAAAATCTCTGATCTAGCTTAGGTATATACCTCACCAAAATGAGTGTTGTGATCTGATTTGAACTCCAAATTAGTTCAAACTAATTGTAAATTACACTAGACTCTTAGAGCTACAACTTTCATGTAGAACACTTTTACTGTAGGGGAACATAAGTATTTTTAATAATTAATTTAATATAGCACAATAATAGTTACAGAAAAATACAAAAATGAAATTTAAAATCCTAGATCTAGCATAGATCTTAAAGCAGATCCAAGGGTTGCTGGCTTTCTTCTTTCCCCAGCCAAGGGCTGAGATTTGCCCGACCTGGAACATGTCTCAAGCCATTTTCCCGGCCACCCATCCACATCCCTGGCCGGCCACCACCGCCACCACCTTCGTTGAGGTGGGCGTTATCGCCGGGAGGCGGCACGGCCGCCGGAGGGGCGGTTTCTGGCGACCCCACAAAGTTGAAAATCCATAAAAAATTTGAAAATCTCTTCTCCAATCGGGCTCAATTGAGCCCGGTTCCTCTCCTAAAATATCTAAGGATCTAGCCCACGAAGAGAGGAGGAGAGGACCTTCTTGGAGGGCTGGAGGCGGGTCGATCTTCGAGTTGCCATGGCCGGTGGTGGAGCTTTTCCGTGCTCTGCAACTGTACAGTCAGCTTGCTCGGCTCCTTCCGGTAAAGAGTGGAAATGCCTCCTCTGAGTCCAGGGATGCTTTTAAGATCATCAGTTGGGGGAGGGGAAGGGCCTAAGCATCAATTGAAATTAATGGCCTTGAATGTGATTTTCGGCCAATGGAGAGTTCACTGAATTCTGCCCCTATGTGGCTGGCTAAGGCTGTTGATATTCTCAAAACTGAAGGGGAAATGAATCCAGCATGAAGAGAGGAGCTCTTGGCCTCCCTATGCCATGAATGGCCTTTATTCCCTCATTTCTCTCTCCTACATTAAAGGTGAAAATGGAGTTTTCTCTCTCCTGCCCATCAAGGCTGAATTTGATCTCTCCCCCATCCTATTGGCAGTCCACTAACCCATATTAATAATAAAAATGAGGTTAGCCCAAGTGGAGGAAATGTGTTTGAGCTTAGGTTAGCCCATTTGGGCTAATTTGACTTAACTCTAGTGTAGAGTTGACCTTGGTCAACATGACCATTTGGATTGACCCCAATGGGTCCTTGGTGACCCATTGGGCTCCCCTAAGGTCTAGAAAGACTTGGGTAGGGTTGGTTGGGCATCTTGGGGGTCTATCGACCCTTAATTAGGGCACTTTGACCTTCTTGGGACTAGGGTTGATTTAGGTCAACTTAGCCTCTTTGGTTGACCCCAATGGGTCCTTGGTGACCCATTAGCCTCCCTTAGGGATTGAGAAGGTCTAGATGGGTCCCTTTGGCCAAGGGGAGGTCAGTTGACCAAGTATGAGCTTAATTTGACCTGATTAGAGTTTGGGTTGACTTTGGACAACTTCACCATTTTAGTTGACCCTAGTGGGTCCGTATGACTCTAATGGACCCTCTAATTGGTTAGCGATGTTGTGGTGGGGTCATGGTGTCATGGTGAAACCCTATGGTCATCCCTAAGCTAGTACTTAGAATTCTACTATTTGCAGACCAAGGTGGTTCACCCACTAACTCCCCAGTTCACCCCAACCTTTCCAAACTTCTCAGGGTTTTGTCATGACTCAGTCATGACAAAACCATCCTAGGGGTCTAGAAATCTGAGGGATGTTACAGTAGGCAACAACATGACGTCTTCTAACTGTCTCACACTCATCACTAGAATAATCTGAGTCATCACTAGAATAATTTGAGTCATCACTAGACATTATCTGCTTCACACATAAAGTAAATTAAAACTAGTGTAAGGATATGCAAATGAGAATATAAAGATGGTCCAAAGTCCAAGTAGCAATATCAAATGATGCAAAAAACATTACTTGTGCTCAACATCTATGATGCAAAAAATAGCAGTAGGATTTAGAACCATCTACAAACTGTAACTGTTCACCATCTACAAAATGTAACCGTTCAAACACATGTTGAATTAAAATCCACAATTAAAAAATCAAAAATGACATAAACCTACATATAGTCATGTTCACAATTAAGATTTAGAACCAAAAAAACAAAAAAAAACTAGAGAAGCAGTATGATTGAAGGAAAATTCATACTTTGACATACTTGACATGATTGCAGAGTTCTACAGGCACTACATTGGACTAACAAAAAAGACAGCCTTAGGAGCACATTATTTAAAGTTCACTCCTGAGACACATTTACCAGCATTGAAGATAGATAGTAAGAACATAACAAATCCTACTGTGACCCTTTCTCGTAGCAGGTACGTAGCCATTTCACTCTGATCTCCTCCCTGAGGCATATAAAGGTCTCCCTTTGGTTCTTATCCATTAGCAACATTGTAGCAAAATAAAAAAAAAACATAATCTTCGCATATTTCAGGATAGGATTCAACTTTCTTTAAAGTTTGGGCAATAGAGAATGGGAAAATCCTTCTTGGTGGCTCCGGAGAGATGCACCGATATCCTTAGTAGATTCCACCAAATCAATTAAGACTGAGCCGGTTACTTTGTTTTTCCCCTTCTTCCGTCGTTTATGAGATTCAATTGCAATTGATGCATCAATACTATCAAAATTCTCACTGATGTCAATCAGATCATTATCATCCTCAGACATAGCTCGCTCATCAATTGACACATGAGCTTGGGAAGTAGTGTTCAGGGCACACACATGCACTCCAGTGGCAACAACCGAACTGAACATCATGTTCATTTTTTAATCAAGCTCTGGGACTATACCTACATATCTGAACTTTTTTGCGGCAGGTACATCCTAATAAAATAAATTTATTAAATTTATTAATGAAAATTTTTAAACATAATGTATGTTTAATTTAAAAGTTTACCTTCAACCTCTCATCCCACCATTCATCTGAAGCATCAATGGTTTTTCTGGAGGCATTCCACCCTATGCTAGTTTTCCTTCTTTTAAGCTCAACCCACAACTTCCACTCTTTTTTCATGTGATCCCATTTATTTTTCATTTGAATTCGATCGTACTTCTTTTTAGTCTTCTCCTCAAATTTCACAACTGGATTGTTCCAGCCCTCTTTGTTGAAATGTGTAGTCGGCCGATTATCGAGCTCAATTTCGATAATACATAGATCACAAAATACAAATGCATCATTTTGATCCCATAAAAAAGGGCATTTCGTCACAATCGAAATCGGATCTGCTTGTTAGGCTTAACAAAGGGCACATGGTCACTAGAAGGGAGTTGCCTCCTCGCCCCTCAAGCCGGAAAGGGGTAGAATCTAAGATCCCTTACCATCATATTTCTTATGGTTTTAATCCATTTTCGATGAGATCTAAACTTCCCCGCAGTTATCCAGTTTTTGCCCTTTTTTGTTCATCGATATGCATTTCAAGTTGTAAATAATATATATTTTTTGTAGATATACCAGATTATTAAACATTTTTGATGTGTTAATTTGAATCACCTATGTGTTTATGGGCTTATATATCCGTTTGATTATTCAGAAAACTTGCAAGTGGGTTCTCTTCGTGAAGAATTTTATCAGAGAAGTTGCGGGGTTCGCCTCGTATGAGAAAAGTATCACCGAGCTTTTAAAGGTTGAAAAAAACGTGCATTAAAAGTGGCAAAAA
Organism: Platanthera guangdongensis; assembly: GCA_039583875.1. NCBI lineage: Eukaryota > Viridiplantae > Streptophyta > Magnoliopsida > Asparagales > Orchidaceae > Platanthera > Platanthera guangdongensis. The sequence continues at coordinate 44,068,711 of CM077166.1, forward strand.
GAAAACTAGGCACCCATAAGAGAGCTAAGAGAAAAAGAGAGGAGATGGCTAATGTTCTGAGAAAGATGAGATGAGTTTCTTGATTTCTTCCATTATTTTATTAAGAAATTAAATCTATGTATGCTATTCTAAAATAAGGAGGGTTTAGTATTCCACCAATAAATAATCTGTGAGACTAGGGTGCGGTATTTCATTAAAAATTATGTTTTAATTATAATTTTTGATTGCATATTTTTTATAGCACCCCAATAAATAATCTTCCCAGAGAACAGACTATTTCCATTGTGCCTTAATTACGAATGTGCCTTGAATCATCTTTTGATTTGTTTCTCCGGAATTGGTTTTATGCCTCATATCAAAAGTACAGTTGTTAGTCGTTGTAGGAGAAAGCTAGAAATGACCACTCAGTGAATGTGCCTTAATTACGTTCCATCAACTATCGAAAAGCTCTTTCAACAACTTTTCAATGTTATTCAGTTAAACCCAAAATTTCTTGATTCATTTACTGTAATATGTTTATAGAACTTATTGACTTACTTCTCACTTCCAAACAATGTAGAAATTAGATATTGAGCTATGAGATTTGATCACCTATTGATTTTTATGATATACTCTTCCTCTTGTTTCTGTTTTTATTTCTTCTACTCTACTTTGTTACTTCTTATATTGATATTATTTAGGACTTGGACTTGACAATTAATCATCCAATATGATTAATAGAGTCTACATAAAAATAAAAGTGTCTATGGATAAATATAGAAATTATTTATATTAGACATTGGTACGAGCAATAGTTGCTGCTAGATAATCATATTTATGTACAATATTTGCTGCACTAGATAAATATTTTTATGAACGATTGTTTTATTTTATTATTTCTACAATTTTTTATCTGAAATTACAATCCAGAATTGGTTTTATGCCTCCTATTAAGAGTGCAGTTGCTGGCTGCTATAGGAGAAAGCTGGAAATGACCACTCAGGGGGCTGAGAGGGGCTGCCCAGCTGCTGGACAACAATAGTTCAAGTATAAACAGCAACTTCATAGATTTCTAGACATAAGTTTAACGGAAAATAATTCGACGAACTCGAAACAGTCATTTTACAATTTCAATAGGGGACCCGACGAATCATGGTAGGCATTTGACAAAAATTTCCAAAGAACTCGACTGTTTACAGCAAACTCACCTAAATTTAACTTTGAAACAGTGAAGGAACAAATAGAAATGGACATTAACAAGAAAGAGGAACCACCACTTACCTCAAATCTTCTGAAGCTCGGCCCCCACACTTTTAACTTCAAGAATCGGCTGAAAGAACTCTCCACCAACAATCTCTGAAACTTTTTGGGACAAAAACAAGTGTTGCACAACAAGAAAAATCTTGATTAGCATGGAGCAAAATTCGTTGCTAATTAGATAAATTTGTTGCTAATTTTAATTAGCAAGGAATTTAGAAACGAAAAAAATTGTAGTTAATATGATCATAACTAAATTTAGCAAAGAATTTATTTCTTTCTAATTAGCAATGATTTTTTAGGAAAGAATTTTTTTGATGCTAATATTTTGTATTTTATATAATTTTTTGGTTAAATTTAAATAATATTTATATATAAAAAATATTTTTTAAAATGCACTTGTTGAGAATCGAAACAGAGACCTCTCATAAATAATTTCCTTACCTAACCAACCCACTTAATTAACTAATTCATTTGTAGATGACGGTCATATATATATATATATATATATATATATATATATATATATATATATATATATATATATATATATATATATATATATATATATATATATATATATATATATATATATAATTATATAATTTATTTATACATATATATATATATTTTATGTATAGTTTAATATATATAGTTTATTATATATTATTAATTTTATATATCGTTATTTCTGTATATTATATATATTTATATATTTTTGTATATTTTATATTTATTTATTTATTTATATATTTTATATGTATATATGTATTTATTTCTCGTTGGAGCAAGGCGGGGAGCTAAGATCGCACGAGAGTGTGACGAGCTCGGCGGGGAGATCGTGCAGGAGAGTGACAATCTCAACCGTGGAGCAGTATCAGGATGAGAATAAGGATATAAAAGGCTTCTTTAATTTGTTTAAGAACTTATAATATACTTATTTTTTATTAAAAGTGGGATGAAAATATTTGGAGGGAATTGAATCTTTCCGTTCATAAATATTTAATTTAAAATAATTAGTATAGAAATTTTGAAAGAAAATATTTCATTTCTATTTAGCAAGAATTATTTTGCAACAAAATAATTTGTTGCTATTTTTGCAATGAATTTTTTCGTTGCTATTTTTTAGGTAAAAATAAATATCATATACCTAGCTAAATTCGATGCTAATTAGCAATAAATTATTTAGCCTTCGTAATTTTCATTGCTAAATGAAGTTTTTTTTATAGTGTTAGGCTACAACCTTTCAAACCCCAAAAATCTATATGGGAGAAGTACAAGCACATTAGAAAGAAGCCCGACCTTCTGTTCACATAGAGTTAGGGGCAACCACATGTGAGAGAGTCGCTGCCTCGCTTCGAGTGCTGCAAGGGATGGGAGACCCCTATGAAGTTTCGTTGGTGATTGTCGCTGGGACAACACCTTACGACGGAGCCGGAGTCGTTGGTGTTGATTCCCTAACTCTTCTTTCGTGTGGAATTCTCGAAGTATCCGCCGGTCATGAAGAAAATAGTCACTGATCTTGGAGGGAAGGATCTCTACCGATTTTGAAAGAGATGATGCAGCGGGATTTACTTCGATTCATGGTTATGATCTTCAGTTTTGGAGTTCAAAGAGTCGGCCTTAGAGTTGATGTGGTGCGAGTGCAGTGTGGCAATGAAGGTATGCAGGGTGCAGTGTCCTTAATGTTTTTTCTCTCCTGTGGTGCAGCTTGGTATCGAAGGAGTGCATGAGTACAGTTACCTCGATAGTGCTTCTCCGACGGTCATAGGTGGTTTGGTCGTCATCTGATGATGAAGGTTCCTGGTGAACCTTGTGCGTCCACTATGTTAGCAGGTTTCAACCTATATTATTCTCTCCCGCGGATCAAGCGAGTTTGACTCCTCCGCAATGTATTCTATAACGAACGTCGGTACATATTTTCATGTTTTGTTATTGTAGTTATATTATTTATATATGAATAGTTTTTTGTTTAGATTTTAGTATATATATTTTTGTTTATCATATATTTATTTGTTGTACATAATGGATAGTTTCTGCATTATATCTCAACACTTTTTGCATAATTTATGTCATTTTGATTTAATTTAATTCTGTAAGTTTATTGAGATAGTATGTTAAAAATATATTTTGAATTAGAAAGAAATAAAGATTCGTTAGTTTGGACGATATTGGAATTCAAAAATTTACTTTGAGAATGCGAAAATCAATTCTGCCTTTTGGATTAATGATTTTATGGCAGAATTGGCTTATCTGTCCAAATTCATCGATATTGATGTAAACCTAATAAACCTTCGTTGAATGTTTAAGTCACGTCGTCGGTTTTAAGATTAAGAATTCCAAAACTACGAACTTACACGAGCGAGCAAATTCAACCGGACGCGTAATTTTTGTTTGGGTTTGCATTTTTTTGCCCTGACGCACATTCTCTCGCCCGGACGCACGTTTTTCACCAGAGTGCACATTTCCCCCCGGGACTCGTGTTTTCCTTCGGGTCTTCCCTTTTCGTTCACAACACATTGTTTTATTTTTCTTTGTGTTCATATGATTTTCTTTCATTTCAATTCTTGAAAGTAATCTTTTCAGTACAAACGAACAAAAGTGAATATTCTCAAATCTTATTATAGAAAGTTATCACGCGGCGAACAACAATATTGAAATTAAACTCATTGTCTATTCCTCTATGTATTGTCATTGGATTGTGTTTCAGGTCGCTCAGTTTTCAAACTGTCCATGGAATCAGAAGGCCTTATCTTGAGAGTGAGTCGAACGCACAAACAGTCAAAAGAGATCCAACATCAATGGCAAATGAGACGTTTTCGTGTGGAAAACTCGGATATAGTGAAAAAACCACATGATTGGATTTGTGTCGGGCCGAAATTCACTAGTTTCTTGTTGTTACAAGAGTTGAGATCCTAGAAGAGTGATAGATTACCTCTTCGATTACAATCCTCAAAGGCGAAGAGGCCAATGAGAGAAAAATACGTGTCTATAGAGCCGAAGCGTCCACGAGAGCGTTTTTTGTGCCTTCTCATTTGCTTGCTGCAGCGTTCCAACAAACATTGAGAACAAGCAGACTTGAGAGCGATCACAAAGGATTCAGAGCGAAGGAACTATCTAAGTCTCACATTCTTGACGGAAAATCACAAAGCCCACTCTAGTCTCTCTAGTTGTTTGCCTTCAAATGAAGGTCTGGGGGCCTTTTTATAGCTTTCTTGAAGCAACGTGTTAGTATTTGTGTTTGGTCGAATCCTAAGTTGAAGAACGATGTTGCTCCGTTCTGGTCACCTGATAAGCCAATTTTATCAAACTGACGAACATGCCCCCTCCCCTCCGGTCTGGATGGCCCTGGGAAGTTGCTTGGTGGCGGTGACATTGGCAGTCAGAGGCAACGAAAGTGGCGGCAACACTCCAGATGTCGATGGATGGCGTCGGACGCGCGAGGGCGCAGGTCAGAGCACGCGCGAACCTTGAGCGGTGCTCGTGCGTGTCTGTGCAAGCGTGCTTGGTCCGTCCCCCTTTTGGGGTGATTTTGATCCCTTTGAACGAGCTTGGTTCAATCGATAGGGCCGACTTGCTTTAACGCTTCGGTCGAAGTCCTACTGGTTTGACTCGGGAATCTTTAGAGGGAACCCCAACAAATGTCATCAAATTTTCGCGGGTCGTGATTCGCGATGCGATGAGCCTATGAATTTTTTATTTGTAATGGTGAACACCTTTAGCCCTAGACTTCGAACATGATGGTTGTCGCGCGTTACAAATTATTATTCGTTTGTGGTATTAAGTTATGAGTGTGTTTTGATTGGATCCAGATATTCGTTATGATTGGGGCAAATATTTCCTGCACTTTTTGAGAGATAATTTATTGAATTGTGGTTAGTTGTGTTTCCACTTTTTAAAGAAGATAATATGACCAAATATTTTTTGTCTTTAATTGATCTTTCCATTATAGGTCTCATGCATGACTTGTAAATTGACGATTATTCATGTTCTTCTCATTTACATTGCAGTGGAGTCTTTAGAGAAGGTCTTGCTTGGAGCACGAGAAGGTTCTCTGTGGCTATGCCTCAATCCAAGAAGGTGAGTCTTTTATACTTGTTTGCACAAAGATGAAAATAATTTGGGGCGAAAAAAGGGACAAGGGAAAAGAGGAGCAGACATGCCGATCACTAAGTGCACAAGGGGAGACCCATGGCTTGTGGGCAACCTCATGTGCGCATGTGACTGGGTGGTGTTGGCGCGACACCCCGCTTAGCCGCATGGACGCGCTGCCGTTAGCAACTGCGTGGTACCCGCGAGCGGGAGTGCTACACCTGCACGAGGTATTGCTCGGACCGGCACATGTGCGGTGTTGTGTGGCGTGCGCCGTGAGCGGTCTTGCCTTGCGGTGTTGGCGTTGCGCATGCGCGACTTGTTCGGGTTGTGGGTTGACTCCTTATGCCTTGAAAGTTTTTACGTTATTGTGCATTGTGCTAACTTTTACTTTTCTCTAGACACAAAAGCATAATATTCCACCGACGATATGCCTACCTTCAACTTTAAGCGAGTATTGGGTGGGTGTGTGTGGCGAAAGCGCACTTCAAAGTGAGGATTTCGCTTCCAGAGGAGAGTGTTCAAAAACCCCCCAGGCTACGTCACAATCTCGGGGGGGGGGGGGGGGGGGGGGGGGGGGGGGGCGTGTAACAACTCATTTTATTAATAACAATAATAATAATAACAATAAAAAAGCCCTAACTCCCTTTTAAAACCGAAGCTCAGCCCCCCCGATCATTCTTCTCCCGGCCCAGGGTTTCTCTCCCGTCTCCCGTATCGCAGCCGCAAGCCGCCGATCCCGCCTCCTCCTCCTCTCGCAGCCCCTGACGCCTCTCCCTCTGGCTTCCCCCGTCGTCTCTGGCTCTCCCTTTGGCCGACGATACTGATAGCAGCGATAGAGCTTCTCTAGGAAGCCGACGACACCGTCAACCTCCCTCAAAGGCCGGTTGCTTCTTCTTCCTTTCAAGGCAGCACCTCTTCCTCTTCCAAGGGGCCGGCAGAACCCTAACTTCCTCCATTCTCTCCTTTCCGGCCAGTAGATCTCACGAAGAACTTCTAGGGTTTGCTCAGAACTGTTTCTATTTGGATTTTTGAGGCCGGATCTTGGTTCCTTGATTGTTGGGAACGCTCAAAATCCTCTCCAAAATAAGGCTTTTTGCATCCAAACGCCGCCAAAATCCATGATCCATCATGGTAGCCTCTTCTCCCCTCACTCTCGAGGGAGCTAAATTTGTAGACTCCCCTTATGTTGTGCAGCGTGATTATCAAATGCGTGTGCAAGTGTATGAATCTTGTAAATGCAGGTTGAAATACAATTTTGATCTTGGAACAGATTTAGCTAGAGCTTTTAACCTCGCTTGCGCCATTTAGCTGTGGCTAGTGTTTTTGACGTCACCTTAAGGCAAGTGGAGAACTCTCTCTCACTTACAAACTTTGAAATTTAACCTTGTTATCTGCTCCCTATGATATTTACTAATGTTATTTTTGGTAAATCTCTGAACCCTCGTAATATTGTCATAAATTAATATCATAAATAATCACATAAGTATGAAATTCGAAAACAAATCCATAGTTGTAAGCAAATCTTTGAACTGTAGCGTCTAACTGGGCATCGGTCTGCCGTTATGGTCATGACAAGCATGATTACTTTTCCGACAAGAGTTGCACACAGATCTGATCGTGAACCATGTGCGCCCACTGTAACACATACACCCTTCATCGATCACAGCTTACAATATATTACATAAATAATTTTAGGCTATATCCCGAGATAGGCTATCATTTCAGAAATGTCTGTTTGACTTAGATATTGGTAGTTTACTAGTTTTGTTCAAGGTATATCATTGTTCAATTATGCCTGTTTGTTTTGCTCGCAATTTAATTGATTAATTTGCTCATGGTTTAATTCCTATGTTCTGAGGCATTTTCCCTCTGTTTTGTATTTGCCTTAGGATTCGTGACTGTGCCGCCTGCTCCTTGAGTTACTTCTCGTTCAATTACAGTCTCTCCTGAAGGTTTTTCTTTTGTAGTTGCTTACATCAGGTTCTATATATTTGGTTTCTTTACTGTCAGTGTAATTTATCATGTACTAGTTATTGTAAGTCATTTTCTTTTGTATCATGGACAACTTCTAGAATGTTTCTGATATACTAGATCATTTTATTTATGACATATTCATTATTATTGCCTATTGCATTCACTTCTGTTCAGCACTGTGTGTAGCATTAAATTTTTCAAAGGAATGCATGTGCACTAAATTCTCACTGTTTTAAAACTTTAAGCGTTTCCGTATATTTTTAAATCATAAATTATTCAAACAAAGTAACTATTTCTAAAACTATTTTCAATATTCTCTACATCCGCCTTAGCAGGCATGATTTCTTTCCGCCCATGCCTGTGGCAACACGGCCCGCCCGAAGAGTGCTCTGACTTTCGTCGAGACGGGTCATGACAGTTGGTATCAGAGGGAGGTTTGCTCCTAAAAATGAAGTATTTTGAAATTATTAAATATTTTGAACATTATTATGTAAATATGTGTACATGCATCATTACTTCACTCACCTTGTCATTATTTGTTGTTCGCGGCAGAAACACGCACACACCCACTCATAAGCATGAGTAGTATGCACAAGAATGTTAAGGGATTATGAGCAAACTTAATATTTTTGTGCATATGAATTCCCACTAGGATATACACCGCTTGCGAATATTAAATTGTTTGGGCGGTTTAATATTCTCAAGTGCGTTGACATTAGAATCATAATATGCATGACATGTTAAGTGATATGGGCACTTAACGTGGCATGTATATCCATTCATGCACATTCTTAGGAATGCATTTTTAGACATAATTGCATTGCATGCATAACATAACTCATTGCACAAGTGTTAAGCCAAGAACAACATATGATGATTGTGCACGCATGAATTTATAAACTGTTTGGTGTTGCATGTGATTCATTGTCATTTTAACATGAGCATTACCTAGATTTGTCCGATGAAAATGCTGTAACTAATATATAATTTATGTATTTGACAATATTAAAATGATAGAACATTTTGTTTCTTAATCTTCTATGATTAGCTTGACTGTCACTCTTACTCGTTTCCTTTGTGTTCCTTTCTAGATGGCCCCTAAGCGATCTCAGCGCAAGAAGGTTACCCCTCATGTCAGAACAGCTTCTTGAGACGCCACTGCCCAGCTGTTGAGGTAGATTCTCGAGCATCTCACTCGCTTAGAGGGGGATCATCAAACTCCTAATACAGCTCTTGATTCCGGTAGCGCAGGGACAACTGGAGCTACAACTACCTCCGCTCTTGGGACCACCCCTCCTGCACCTGGTACTGGAACTGGCTCACTTGCTGACCCCCTGGTGACCCAGCTCGTGTCAAGTATGGTTGCTTGTAACGTCCCCGAGCCCCAGCATGTACTCTAATTTCCACCTGGTCCGGTTCCGGTTACCGGGCTGCAGCCCAAGCACCCTAACCCCTCTCCCTCCACAGGCGTGTTGTTGGTGGTCACATCCTCCCTTTGATTAGTGAACTCGACAGTTAAGTTGGGCCATACAGGGACTTTCTAGGAGGTCACCCATCCCAGTACTACTCTCGCCCAAGAACGCTTAACTATGGAGTTCCTTCACTTCTCATCACCAGTTGAGCTCAACTATCGAGCTCAACTGTCGAGAAGTGAAGGAACTCCATAGTTAAGCGTGCTTGGGCAAGAGTAGTACTGGGATGGGTGACCTCCTGGGAAGTCCCCGTACGGCCCAGCTTAACTGTCGAGTTCGCTCATCAAAGGGAGCCTTGGCTACCAACAACCTGCCTGCGGAGGGAGAGGGGTTGGGGTGCTTGGGCTACAGCCCGGTAACCGGAACTGAACCAGGTGGAAATTAGAGTACACGATAGGGCACGGGGATGTTACAATAAAAGTGCAGCTCAATTGGTGATGATAAGTGAAGGAACTTCATAGTTAAGCGTGCTTGGGCGAGAGTAGTACTGGGATGGGTGACCTCTTGGGAAGTCCCCGTACGACCCAGCTTAACTATCGAATTCGCTCATCAAAGGGAGGCTGTGGCCACCAATAACTTGCCTGTGGAGGGAGAGGGGTTGGGGTGCTTGGGCTGCAGCCCGGTAACCGGAACCAGACCAAGTGGAAATTAGAGTCCACGCTGGGGCGCGGGGACGTTACAATAAAAAGTGCACTTTTTATTGTAACGCACCTAGCCGATCCAACGTGACAGCATCACGGCTCCGCTCTAGGAGACGCTACCGGGTTGCATCCCAAGCACCCCAACCCCTCTCCCTCCACAGGCGGGTTGTTGGTGGCCATAACCTCCCTTTGAAGAGCGAACTCGACAGTTAAGCTGGGCCGTACGGGAACTTCCCAAGAGGTCACCCATCCCAGTACTACTCTCGCCCAAGCACGCTTAATTATGGTGAGCTCAATTGGTGAAGAGAGTTGAAGGAACTTCATAGTTAAGCGTGCTTGGGAGAGAGTAGTACTGGGATGGGTGACCTCCTGGGAAGTCCCCGTACGGCCCAGCTTAACTGTCAAGTTCGCTCATCAAAGGGAGGTTATGGCCACCAACAACTCGCCTGTGGAGGGAGAGGGGTTGGGGTGCTTGGGCTGCAGCCCGGTAGCATCGCCTAGAGCGGAGCCGTGACGCTATCACGTTGGATCGAATAGGGGCGTTACATTGCTCCTCCTGTAGCAATGTCAGATACGTTGGCGTTCAAGAGGCTGAATCCGCCGTCCTTCAATGACAGTCGTGATCTCTTCGTCATTTCAGAGTGGCTCTCCCAGATGGAGAAGCACTTCGAGTATGCCGGTGTTTCTAATGCATAAAAGGTTCATCTTGCGGCCTACCAGCTGACCGAGGATACATACACCTAATGGCTTCATCGCCGTAGTCTCCCCAACTCTTCCGTTATGACCTAGGAGCAGTTCAAGAATGCGCTCATGGAGAAGTTTCTCTCGTCTATGGAGCGCGACAAGTTAATTGAGAGATTTCTGTCCCTTCAGCAGCCCAGTAGGACTGTGACTGAATATGAGATAGAATTCTCTCGCCTATCTCTCCTTGCCGCAGAGTTCGTGTCTGATGAGTCTAAGAAGATCAGTTTGTTTTGTGAAGGGCCTCCGACATGACTTCTGCTAGCATGTGGTAGCCCATGGCGCCACCACCTACGCCGAGACTGTTGGAGCCGCCTTACAGGTTGAAGCTATAGAGCTGGATCGTACTGCCAAGAAACTCCAGCATGGTACAAGCAATGCTGCTGCATCTGATCACAAGTGTAAGGGTGATCCACCTCAGGAGCAAGGTCCCAAGTCTCAGGAAGTGTATGCCTACTGCTACAAGGTTGGACACATCGCCCAACGCTGTAATTCCCTCATGAAGAAGCAGAAGATGGTTGTGCATGCACAACAGCCCCATGTGACGCTTTCCACTGCCTCCTCCATCTGTGCTTTCTATAAGAAAATGGGCCACTTGGTGAGAGACTGTCATCGCAAACTGAATACCTACTTCAGATGTGGGCAGGTTGGACATCAGATCAAAGATTGCCCTGCGAAGGAAAGCCCGATCCTCGCTCAGCCTCTACATGCTATTTCTGGAGCCCAAGAGAAGGACAAGGCTATGCTGAACATCACCACTCAGGGCGAGGCACTCGTATCTACCTCCGTCATCTCTGGCATGTTTTATGTAAAGCTTTAAATTTCCTGCATCCTTTTGAATTACCTGCCTTTAGTATTGTATAATCATGAAATGTGTTTATGATGTTTAATTTTAGGGAGTTTTTGGGTCAAGAATAAGTGGATGCAAATCCTTTTCGATTTCGGGGCATCTCACTCTTTTATAGCGCGTCATATCGTGAATCTTCATAGTTGACCTACTTCGCCACCCAAAGTCTCTTTCGAGGTTTTTGTGCCCGGTCATCTGCACCTGTCAACTAGAGGCATTCTCAATTGTCCGATATTGCTTGGTGAACTGCAAGTCGTCGCCGATCTCATAGTACTAGATATGACAGAATTCAACATAATCTGGGTATGAACTGGCTGGTCGCGTATCAAGCAAAGCTAGATTGTGTGGCAAAGAGGGTCAATCTCAGTATCGATGGGAAGGACTACAACGTGCATGTTCAGACCACCCGCAGCCACCTAAAGGTAATTTCTACTATGCGCGTCACTCGACTTCTTAGCCAGGGATGTTTTGCTTGCTTTATTTATGCTTCACACTCGGATGCTGTCATATCCTAACTTGAGTCTATCCTGATTGCTTCTGAGTTCCCTGATGTGTTCCCCGACGAGTTGCCCGGAATGCCTCCCGATCGTGATATAGAGTTCTCCATTGATGTAGAGCCTGGAATACGCCCCATATCTAAAGCTCCATACCGCATGACGCCGCGAGAACTGGAGGAGCTTAAATCGCAATTGGATGAGTTGCTTGAGCCTGGGTACATTCATCCCAGCTCTTCTCCTTGGGGAGCCCCCGTTCTCTTCGTTAAAAAGAAAGACAGATCCATGAGATTGTGCATCGACTATCTGGATTTGAACAAGGTAACCATCAATAATAAGTATCCCCTCCTGCGTGTGGATGACCTATTTGATCAGCTCAAGAGCAATTCCGTCTTCTCCAAGATAGATCTCAGGTCGGGTTACCATAAGCTGAAGATCAAGGAATTCGACGTCCCCAAGACAGCCTTCCGGACTCAGTATGAACACTTTGAATTCTTGGTGATGTCTTTTGGGTTAATTAACGCACATTCTGCTTTTATTGGTATGATAAACTGTGTCTCCCGTGAGTACCTAGATAAGTTCATCATAATTTTCATTTTTAATATCTTAGTCTACTCCAAGACTCATGAGGAGCATGCAACCCACCTTAGACTCGCTCTCTTCACACATCGTCAGCACCAACTCTATGCCAAGTTAGTGAAATGTTAGTTCTGGCTGGATCGTGTTGCCTTTCTAGGGCATATCATTTCAGGTGATGGACTTTTCATTGATCCTACCAAAATCTCCGCAGTTATGGACGGGAAACAACCTTCTACCCCTACTGAAATCCGCAATTTTCTTGGTTTGGCTGGCTATTACTGGCATTTCGTCTAGGATTTCTCCTCTCTTGCAGCTCCTTTAACAAAGCTAACTCAAAAGCATGCCAGGTTTGAGTGGTCAAATTAGTGTGAGCATGTTTTTTTCTTAATTGAAGTGATGTTTATGTTCAGCGCTAGTTTTAGCTCTTCCGTTAGAGGGGTTAGACTTTTCAGTTTATACTGATGCTTCCGGAGTTGGCTTGGGTTGCGTCCTGATGCAAGAAGATCGTGTTATCGCTTATGGGTCGAGGCAGTTGAAGATTCATGAACGCAACTACCCCACTCACGATATGGAGTTCGCTACAGTAGTGTTTATTTTGAAGCTTTGACGTCATTATCTCTATGACATGAAGTGTCACTTCTTCACTGATAATCAAAGTTTGAAGTATATTTTTGTCTAGACGGCTCTCAATCTTCGTCAGAGGCATTGACATGAATTAATAGTATATTATGACTTGCTGCTCACATATGCGCCTGATAAAGCCAATTCAGTGGCAAATGCTTTGAGTTGTCAGGCTTCTGTTGCCGCCTGTGCACCTATGTCAGCTTCTCTCGCGATCCTGGTTGATGACCTCGAGCGGATGGACATATCCTTCTCACCTGGAGGTTAAGGGGAAGTCTCTGGTTCGTTATGGGTAGAACAGGTAAAGGACCTACAACCATCTGATCATGCACTCCTGCGCATTCACCGACAGGTTGAACTCGGTACTCTTCCAGATTTCTCTATATTTGATGATGTTCTACGTTTTCGAGGTCACCTATTTATTCCTGATGTTCCTGAGTTGCTGGATAGTATTTGCTGAAAAGCTCACGTGTCTCGCACATCTGGCCATCTTGGCAACAACAAGATGTATCATGACCTGAAGCAGATCGTGTGGTGGACTGGTATGAAGAATTATATTACACGCTTCATCTCTCGATGTCTGACATGCCATAAGGTGAAAGCTCAACGTCAGCGCCCTGGTGGGCTTCTACAGCCTCTGCCTATCCCTGAATGGAAGTGGGAAGTTATCTCTATGGACTTCATCACTGGTTTGCCCCGCACTACGAGAGAACATGATGCGATTTGGGTCATAGTAGATCCCATGACTAAAGTGACTCACTTCATCCCGTACAAGGAAGGTCATTCCACCGAGAAGATGACCCGGATTTATGTTTATGAGATTATTAGACTCCATGGGATTCCTCTGCAGATTGTTTCTGATCGTGACTCAAGATTTGTATCGCACTTCTGGAAGGGATTTCAACAAGCTTTGGACACTAATCTCAACCTGAGTACCGCTTAACATCCGACGACTGATGGCTAGGCCGGGAGAGTTAATCAGATTCTTGAAGATATGCTACACGATGTTATATTTTGGACAATAAGGGGGCATGGGATGAGCGCGTACCCTTGGTCGAATTCACCTACAACAACAGCTATCAAGATAGCCTCATGATGGCCCCCTTCGAAGAACTGTACGAGCGTCATTACAGGACCCCACTCTACTGTTCAGAAGTTGGTGAAAAGGTGATTTTGGGGCCTGAGCTACTTTAGGAAATGGAAGAATCCACCAAGAAGACTCGCGTTCAGCTCAGTCGTGCCATCAAGAGGCAGATGAAGTATGTCAATCAACGCCGTCATCCGTTAGAGTTTGTTGTGGGCGATCAAGTGTTTTGAAGGTTTCTCCTACTCCTGGAGTGAAACGGTTCGGTCGCCATCATAAGCTCTGCCCGAGGTTCGTGGGACCATTTGCCATCTCAGAACGTATTGGTGGATCTGCTTACTGTCTGGAGCTGCTTGCTTCTTTTGCCGGTGTTCATGATATCTTTCATGTCAGCCAGCTTCGAAAATACATCCATGATCTTAATCGTATTCTTGAAGAAGTTCCAGTGATTCATGAAGCCAATCTGTCCTATACAGTCGAGCCCACGAAGATCGTCAAATATCTAGAACGCAAGCTTCGCAAGAGAACCATTCATATGGTTAAGGTACTTTGGGTGCATGGCAAGTTTGAGATGTACACTTGGGAACTCGAATCTGACATGCGCAGCAAGTATCAACAACTCTTCTTTTAATCTTGGTACGTCTCTGAGTCTGACTTCCTTGTAATTTTGGTATCTTTCATAGTTAGCTTCCAGGCTTTATATGTCAAACTGTTGTTGAAGTGCATGTCGTCTGAATCTTCGTTGTTTTGGCCCCATTTAGAGAATCCTCAGGAAAGTTTCGGGACAAAACTTCCTAAGTAGGGGAGAATGTAACAACTCATTTTATTAATAATAATAATAACAATAAAAAAACCCTAACTCCCTCTTAAAACTGAAGCTCAGCCCCCCGATCATTCTTCTCCCGGCCAGGGTTTCTCTCCCGTCACCTGTATCGCAGCCGCAAGCCGCCGATCCCCCATCCTCCTCCTCCCGCAGCCCCCAACGCCTCTCCCTCTGGCTTCCCCTGCCATCTCTGGCTCTACCTTTGGCCGACGACACCGATAGCAGCGACAGAGCTTCTCCCGGAAGCTGACGGCACCGTCGACCTCCCTCAAAGGCCGGTCGCTTATTGTTCCTTTTAAGGCAGCACCTCTTCCTCTTCCAAGGGGCCGACAGAACCCTAAATTCCTTCGTTCTCTCCTTTCCGGCCAATAGATCTCACAAAGAACTTCTAGGGTATGCTCAAAACCATTTTTATTTGTATTTTCGAGGCCGGATCTGGATTCATTGATTGTTGGGAATGCTAAAAACCCTCTCTGAAATAAGGCTTGTTGCATACAAATGCTGCCAAAATCCCCGATCCCTCCCGGTATCCTCTTCTCCCCTAACTCTCGAGGGAGGTAAATTTCTAGACTCCTCTCATATTGTGTAGCGCGTTTATCAAATATGTGTGCAAGCGTAAGAATCTTTTTAATGCAATTTGAAATACATTTTTGATCTTAGAACAGGTTTATCTAGAGCTTTTAACCTCGCTTGTGCCATTTAGATGTCGCTAGTGTTTTCGACGTCACCTTAAGGCAAGTGGAGAACTCTCTCTCACTTATAAACTTTGGAATTTAACCTTGTTATTTTCTCTCTATGATATTTACTAACGCTATTTTTGGTAAATCTCTGAACCCTCGTAATATTGTCATAAATTAATATGATAAATAATCACCTAAGTATGAAATTTGAAAACAAATCCGTAGTTGTAAGCAAATGTTTGAGCTGTAGCGTCTAACTGAGCATCTGTCTGCCGTCATGGTCACGACAAGCAGGATTACTTTTTCGACAAGACTTGCACGTAAATCTGATCATGAACCATGCGCGCCTGCTATAACACCTACATCATTCATCGATCAGGGCTTACAATATATTACATGAATAATGTTAGGCTATGTCCCGGGGTAGGCTATCATTTCAGAAATGTCTGTTTGACTTAGATGTTGGTATGTTTACTAGTTTTGTTCAAGTTATATCAGTGTTCGATTATGCTCATTTGTTTTGCTTGCAATTTAATTGATTAATTTGCTTATGGTTTAATTCCTATGTTCTGAGGCATTTTTCCTATATTTTGGATTTGCCTTAGGGTTCGTGACTGGGCCACCAGTTCCTTGAGTTACTTCTCGTTCAGCTATAGTCTCTTGCCTGGAGGTTTTTCTTTTGTAATTGCTTACATCAGGTTCAATGTATTTGGTTTCTTTACTGTCAGTGTGATTTATCATGTACTAGTTATTGTAAGTCATTTTCTTTTGTATTGTGGACAACTTCTAGGATGTTTCTGATGTACTAAATCATTTTATTTATGACATATTCATTACTGTTGCATATTGCTTTCACTTCTGTTTAGCACTGTGTAACATTAAATTTTTCAAAGGAATGCATGTGCACTAAATTCTCACTTTTTTTAAACTTTAAGCGCTTCCGTATATTTTTTAAACCATAAATTGTTCAAACAAAGTCATTATTTCTAAAACTATTTTCAGTATTCTCTACATCCGCCTTAGCATGCATGGTTTCTTTCCGCCCATGCTTGCGCCATCACGGCCCGCCCGAAGCGCACTCTGACTTTCATCGAGACGGGTCGTGACAGGGAGGGGGTGAAGGCTAGCTTCGGGATCCCGCCTACATAGAAGACTATGGAGATATTCTTATTTTGCGGTGTTCCGATCATACAATTCTCTTTGGTATGGATGACAAGAATCATGAGACTAATCCGCTTCTTTCAGGAGCATGGTTCTCGATTGTTCGTCCAGCTTTTTGTGAGTTGTTTGATGTTTGCTCTGACACCTGTGATCAAATCGAGGTGCTGAGCGATAATAAGTGGCTTGATTTTGAGGTCAATACTGACTACCATCACGGGTGAACACTCTTTTGGTTTGTCATGAATCCTTGGAGATTACCCGAGGTTCAGTGGGAGCTCCCGAGATGCAGCTTCTAGCTCGAGGGTCAAATATATGATTTCTCTTTTGTGTTGGGCTTTTGAGGATCTGCCTAAGTTAGCGAGAAGGCTCCTATGGATTGCCGTCTTTATTGGTGTAAAGATATTGGTCTTGGCGAGTCTCTCAATCGACATCAAGTAGAGCTGCAACGTCCCTTTGGAGCGGAACAAGAAGAGGAAGTTGGTCTTCCCGCTAAAGCGCGGGGAGGAAGGACTGTCTTCTGTTGCTCATGAGTCCATCATAGAGGTTGCAGATGACTATCGAGGTGAGTTTGAGGATGGGCCCTCTCCCATCGATCCTGAGGCCGAGGAGACTCCGAAGTTTCCTGTGGATAAGTCAATATTGCGGGACAAACCAACACTGTAAAATCCCAATTCGAACTAGACCCCTTGAGTGACTCATATCACTACGAGTTTGCTTGGTCTACATGGTAGTCTTAAGTTCATATGGTGATCATGGATGACTCATGGTCAACATGAGAATGACTAATGCCCCATTCCTTAATGGTTGGAATCAAAAGAAAGTTTGGTAGCAGAATACTAATACGGGCGGTAGTGATACCGCTGGGCGATAGTGGTACCGCTGAACGGTAGCCATTAAGACGATATTTAGACTGGTCTCGACGATATTTGGATCAATCTCGACGATATTTGAATTAATCTTGATGATATGTGGACCTTGTCAATACTATACTTCGTATTATCTTGATGACAAATTAATTCTTCGGGGCCAATGCATAGCAGTAGAGTTACTGCTAGCGGTAACATCTTTTCTCGACAACATGCAAGCATCTTGATGATATTTCACCTTATTTCGATGACAAATTTATTCAATAGAGTTAATGTCAGATGGTAGTCTTAACGTCGGGTGGTAGCTGACAGACATATAACATCTGTCATTCTCTCATTAATACATGTACTTTATATCTGTATTAAATCCAGGCGGCTGAAGTGATACTTGGCCAATAGGACACATAGCCTTGAGTTGTCTTCCCAAAGTATTGAAAACGACTGCCCATTAATTTAGTTAAATCCATGAGGGAATTTTTATCATTAAGCTCTCTCCCCCTCCCTCTCTCTCATTATTTCCCCTTCATTTTCCCCACACCTCAAGGGCTGAGACTAGCCACTTTTTCTAAGGAGTCTGACCTCAAGGAGAAGGATTCAGAGCAAGATCGTAGGAAATCGCCGCCGCCATGCCTCCAAGGAGAACCACTCACTTAATGGTCGTGAATCCAGTGAGCTTCCTCCTCTCTCACATAGTGCTAGATCTTTAGATCAAAATAGGAGAGATATTGACTTCAAAATAGTTTGATTTTTGTGAAATCCATGGAGTTACGCAGGAAAAAGCTAAGCTAGAACTTCCGTTGTATGGCGTCATTCGCCGTGAAATTAGCTTCAATCAACTCCTCTCTTCAATACGAAGTTGCAGGACTTGATCTCATGAAGAATGATGGTGTATAAAGGAAGTATTTGAAGAAATAAGGTCGTGTAAATCATAACCCTTGCTCGGAGGAAGAAGATTGTCATTTTCTAAATCTACTTCAAGATCTGTGCAAATTTATTGTCATTAGACTAAACATAATCTGTCTTGTTTACACGACCAGGTTTAAATTGATTTTTAGGCCTGATATACTTAGATTTGGATCTCAGGCTCAACACGAAAGTTGTAGTTCTTGAAAATATATTTTCAAATTAAGGTAACACAATATATTTGGTTAACTGTAGCTCCCTAAAAATCAATTTTAATAAACAGTCTCGCAAACTTTAGTACTTCAATGTTTTATTTATTCCTCTCAAAATTTTGCTCAGATAATAATGAAATTTGGATAACATGCACCAAATAATATTTATATACTACGATAAAAAAATAAGTGGGATAGGATGTGATATGATCACTTGAATAATTACTTGATTGATGACGCTCTAAGAGAATGAATAAGAGATGGGTACTTCAGGCAAAATTGTGAATTAAATATTTTACTAATTCCAACTATATTTGAAGGTGTTCATTATAATTCAAATATGACATGAAAATAACTGCTCTAATTCTTGAGAAAATCACGTTGGTGAATTTATTACTCCACAAGACTCACAAGTAGTCCTTTAGGATCACGACGAGCTATTCCCATTACTTAAACATTCCACTGCACTAGAGTTATCCCCTCGAGTTTTTGGGTGATGATGTCTCTGTATGAGTAGCAGTGATGGATTGGTGTAGCTTAAAGGGTATGGACTTATCCTAGTGTGTTACGATAAAGACTCGGTTGGTAGTCCTTGGGGTGCTAGTTAGCACCGGTTTCATATAACATTAAGGATTTAGTTGGAAGTCCTTGAATGTTGCTTAACACGAGTTTATTCAAGGGAAATACTTGTATGTGTTTAGTATATGATGTTGAAAATTGATCATGGTTGAAAGATTACTTGTGGCACGTCTACGAGCTTACCAGTCGCCACACCGACAAAAGCTGACAAATAGAATCTAGGCCGATTGTGATGTGTTCTTTGTTGTTTTCTTCCTAATGACCCCTTCCTTATACCTTTAAGACTCAGCTAGTTTTAGCAAGCAAGTGTACACAGTGTCTCCGCTGTTAGTTCTTAACGTTGAGGCGTATGTAATGTGTATTGCCTAAATCTGGTAGTGTGCATACCCACCTAGTAATAGAGAAGCCCGCTCCACTGTCTCCGTCTAGCCACGACAATAGATGCATGTGTGATTAGTTACTCTCAAAAAATGGGAACTAAGGTCTATGTCGATATATAAAATCAGAGTGCGTAAGTAAATCATGTGTGAGTCATCATATATTTATACATTGCATTGCATTACACCGCATAAAGATTCTCATCATATAAACTTGTATGTGCACTTTATATGATGAATTATTATTATTATATCAGATATTTAACTTATAAATCTGTATGAATATTTTTATAAGTTAAGTTCTTTTTTGCTATTTTATACTCTACTGTTATACATGTTGATATGAATGTGCTCTTTATTATATAACAGTACAAATTAATATGTATGCATGTATTAAAAACACAGACTTGTCACTTATTTTGTTTTATATATTACTATTTATATTGTGCTCTCTTTTCCCTCTTCCCACCCGGTGTCTACGAGTTGTCGGGGGATAGGAGGAGAATTCATTTAGTCTTTTAGACTAACGACTATCGTACCGCACTTTTTAGGAGCACATCCAACATGAGCAGCTATATCACACCGCATAGGAGGACAACTAGGCCAGGGAGACGAGATTTGATACCGCGACACCACCTTTACTATCCCTTCCTTCTATTACAGTTGCGAGACTATGAATGATTATGATGGAGTCACTACTTTCATTTTGTACTATAACAGTTATTCAGGAGCTCTTGTCGCTTCCTATTTTGTTATATACTTGCAGACTTATTTATACTACTGTGAATCATAGACTTTGGTAATTATTTTATTGATGGGTTGACATGTGATATACTGAGATAGCTGGCAGGATAGACATTTTGTGGTGAGGGTTAGCTCGAATGCTGGCACCATCGCAAGATGACTGTTATGGATATAGGACTCCCCTCGGTCGTGTACAATTCCCATAGTGGGGGGGGGGGGGTCATACAAGTGTTAACATTGGTTTCTGCGAAGGGCAAGAAGCATGAGTCATCCACTTTCTAGACTGCCATGCCAAAGGTACACTGGCTGCTTTGTCTGCTCGTTCCTTGTTCATGCACTTTATCGCTACTCTAATTCGTTGTTTGCTTTTTTTTTACTTATCGTGACATACACGAAGAAGAAAGAATTTACTTAGAAGTAGTGGTAGGAGAAAAGAAAGGAAAAAGGAGCTCACAGTTTCAGGAAGAGTGATAGAGTTACAAGACTTACAAAAATTTTATCTGGTTCCTTTGTTTCTAAAATTTCATTTGATATAAGCAACATTAGGACCGCTGTTAAGTGGGCGGTTTTCCCATAGTTTTCACGGCAAAAACATATGTGAGATTTTTTTTGAGAAATAAGGTGAGTGGGTACGAGAAAAAAAGATGAAAGCGATACATTTCACGCACTTTTAATGTTGTCCAGTCATTTTCTTTCTTTTTTCAAATTTTTATATTAGGCATCGCCAACCCTTCCATGCTTCACGTAAGGGCACGTGAACAGTGTCATAACTCTTAAAATGAACTTCAGTTCATTTCATTTTGCAGTTGCCATATTTTTTCGAAGCAGAATCTTTTTTTTGCATATATATAATTTTAATAGCACTCACAAAATAATTTTGGCTCGAAATTGAGGTTGTGACTCGACATGGCAATGTGAGAGTAAATTAGGTTTGACTTTACCAAATCTAAGGATTACGCCTCCGACTAATTTAGAACAACTAAATATATGACCCAGTTAGTTATTTCAGAGGGAATACATGTCTACAGCCACTCAAATACGTAAAAAGGTACAAAAAAATAAAAGCATGAAACAAGTTTGCGACATAAGAGAAAGATGGTTGACGTGACTAAAAAATGAACATACGTAAAATGAACTTTTTGTTGGGGTTCAGCCCCTAAAGTGCAGAATTTTGTACAGTTTTGAAGAAGTTGCAACCTGGATATTTTGAGGTGACAATCTTTTTTGTGCTGGTTGCTTTTGGGCTGGGTGGGCAGTTATTTATATTTAAAAGGTGAGCAGTTTTTTTATAAAAAGGCAGCGTGGCCTTTTAAGACTCCCTCTCCCCCGATAGAAGTCTAGGGTTATTAGAGAGAAAGAGCAGCCGGAGCCCCAGCCCGCGTGCCGTCCGCCGTCCGCCATCCCCGCGCCAGCGCCGTCTGCCGGTTCGCCGTTCGAAAGGAGGAGTTCGCCGCCGCTGTCGCCGCCGGTGTGCTGTCCCAAATTGCTGCTGCTGTAGGTGCGGCTTGGCTGCTTGAAGGAGGTGTTTCCTCTGTGATGTTGGAAGGAGTTTTCTCTACCGTTTCAAGAGCTTCTTCGTCTACGGTTTCAGGTGTACCCTTTCTTATCTTCGTTTGCTATTTTGCTTGAAGAGAGAGTAGGATTTTATCCTGTTGTAGAGGAGTTGTTGTTTGTCTTGGTGGTTGAGAGGAGTGGATTTGTGTGTCAAATCTGGAGGGCTTTCTAGGTTTTGGGCAAACCTAGATAATTTCTGTAATCCTTATTTATTATAGTGGATTTTCGTTGTGCCGTGCCCCGTGGTTTTTGACCTTCAAGTGGTGAAGGTTTTCCACGTATATCTCTGTGTTCATCTGTGGTGTTTTTGTTTTGCTTCTTATTGTTTCGACTCTATTGATCAGTGGGGGTTGTCGTTATCTTCGGACCCCCGTTCCCTATCGAGTGGTATCAGACCTAGGTTATTTGGCTAGTCGTTTTTATTTCTCGGTTTCTAACTTGGTGCGGTAGGTGACGACCATCGGTCCGCTCCCTATCCTCTCTTGTTAATCCCTTGAAATAAATCGACTTGTGGACCGTAATAGAGTTACTTGTTTGAGAAAGCAATGGAACAGAACACAAGGATGGTCAGTATGAATGACAAGAATTGGAGCATCTGGAAGCCTCAGATGGAGGATCTCTTATATTGTAAAGATCTCCATGCTCAGTTGACGGGGAGACCTGCTTTAGTTAAGGATGATGAAGAGTGGAATAAAATGGATTGAAAGGCAGTAGGGTTCATTAGACAGTGGCTCGATGACTCTGTTTTTCATCATGTTTCTACGGAGACCTCGGCTCAGGCCTTATGGAAAAAGCTTGAAGCCTTGTACGAGCGGAAGACTGCAGGTAACAAGGCATTTCTGATTAGGAAGCTTGTCAATTTGAAGTATCGGGAAGGTTCACAGATGACTGAGCATCTGAACCTTGCTCAAAGTATTATCAATCAGTTGGAGTCCATGAAGATCACTTTGGAAGATGAACTCCAAGCTCTGATGATCCTTAGTTCTTTACCCGAGAGTTGGGAGACTCTAGTAGTGTCGTTGAGCAACTCAGCACCTGATGGCGTGGTAACCATGGAGATGGTGTCTGGTTGTCTCCTGAACGAAGAGCTGAGAAGGAAGGATTCTGGATCTTCCACTTCGGGTGTTTTTCTCATGGAGGGAAGAGGCCGGTCTGTGAAGAAGGATGTGAAGCACAGGGACAGTTCCAGGAGTAAGTCCAGGGGCAAGTCTAAGAAGGACATCGAGTGCTACTATTGTAAGAAGAAGGGTCATTTCAAGAAGGATTGCTTCCAAATGAAAAGAGACCTGAAGGGAAAGACCAAGGAGGTTGGAGAATCCAGTGGTGATGCGACGACTTCGATTGTGGAGGCTGAGCCGTTATGCTTGCAGTGCAGTGGGTCGTCTTGCCAGGACTGCGTTGACACAGACTGGATCGTGGACGGAGGTGCATCCTATCATTGCACTCCGCACAGAGATTACTTTTATACCTATTCTGCGGGAGATCTTGGTGTGATCCGGATGGCAAATTCCGGTGAGTCGTTGATTGTTGGTAGTGGTGATGTCCACTTGGAGACTGAATTGGGGAAGATTATTCTCAAGGGCGTCAGGCATATTCCTGACTTGAGAATGAATCTGATTTCCATTGGTAGGCTTGATGATGGTGGTTTCACAAGCATTGAAGGTGGAGGGACCTGGAGGTTGTTGAAGGGCTCTTTGGTGGTAGCCAGAGGAAGGAAGTGTTGCGGCCTTTATCGTACTAAAGCCAAGATCTGTGGTCCAAGTGTGAATGAGGCAGAGGGCGACTCTATGGAGTTATGACATCACAGACTTGGGCATATCAGCGAGAAGAACTTGAAGATCTTGGTGAAGAACAAGGTCCTTCCGGAGCTATCAGGAGGGCTTCCCGATACGTGTGCGCACTGCTTGGCCGGTAAGCAGAAACGTGTTTCCTTTGCTGATTCTGAACCAAAGAGGAAGGCAGAGTTACTATACTTGATACACACAGATGTGTGTGGTCCTATTGAGCCCAAGTCTGTGGGCGGAGCCGCTTACTTTATCACGTTCATTGACGATCACTCCAGGAAAGTCTGGGCATATTCTGTGAAGCAGAAGAGTGATGTTCTAGCAAAGTTTGAAGAGTTCAGAGCGAAGGTGGAGAAGATGACCGGGAAAGAAATAAAGCGAGTTCGATCTGACAACGGGGGAGAGTACACTGGTGCCTTCGACGCTTACTGCAGAAGGCATGACATAGTACATGAAAGGACAATCCCGAGAACGCCGCAACAGAATGGGTTAGCAGAAAGGATGAACAAGACGATTATTGAGAAGATCAAATGTATGATTTCTCAAGCTGGCATTAGCAAACAGTTTTGGGCTGAGGCTGTTCAAACTGCTGTACATCTGATAAATCTGTCTCCTTCTGCACCTCTGAATGGTGATATTCCAGAGCGTGTTTGGTCCGGGAAGGAAATGTCATACGGACATGTGCGGGTGTTTGGGTGCAAAGTTCACGTTCATGTCCCCAAGGAAGAGAGATCGAAGCTTGATGAGAAATCCCGAGAGTGCATCTTGATGGGATTTCCCCATGAGGAGTTTGGCTATAGACTCTGGGATCCTGTGAACAAGAAAATGATCAGAAGCAGAGATGTGATATTTGTTGAAGATCAAGTGGTTGGTTAGCATAATGATGCGGAGTCACAGGTTCCACAGTTGCCACCTATAGAGGAGAGACTCTATGCTGATGATGGGCCAGTAGAGACTGCTGCTGATGATGGGCATGCTGAGGAGGAAGTTGGTGAGTTTATTCCTGATGAGGAGATGATTCCGGATGCAGGGGGAGCTCTGCCAGTTGATGTACCACCTGTGGTGGAGGTTCCTCTTGTCAGATCTGAGAGAGTCAGAAGGCCCAATACCAGGTATTCCCCTAATGAGTATATTTTGCTTACAGATAGTGGAGAGCCTGAGTCCTATGTGGAGGCTCAGAGTGCTGAAGATCGTGAGGCCTGGACAGCTGCCATGGAAGAGGAGTTGTACTCCCTTCAGAAGAACGAGACGTATGATTTAGTCCCATTGCCTAAAGGGAAGAAAGCTTTGAAGAACAAGTGGGTCTTCAAGTTAAAGTTGGACGAAAATCGCTCTCAGCCAAGGTACAAGACGAGACTTGTGGTGAAAGGTTTCAGTCAGAAACAAGGTGTCGATTTCGACGAGATTTTTTCCCCAGTGTTGAAAATGTCCTCTATCAGACTGGTGTTGGGTATGACTGCCACCATGGATCTTGAAGTCGAGCAGATGGACGTCAAGACGGCATTTCTGCATGGCGATTTGGAGGAAGAGCTATATATGGAGCAGCCCAAAGGCTTTGTGGCTAAGGGGAAGCATCATCTGGTCTGCCCGCTCAAGAAGAGCCTTTATGAGTTGAAGCAGGCACCCAGACAGTGGTATAAGAAATTTGACTCTTTCATGATGAAGAGCAAATTCCAACGGACCAGGACTGATCACTGTGTGTATGTGAAAAGGACTGAGAAGATGTTCAATATTCTGCTGTTGTACGTAGATGATATGCTGATTGTTGGAGATGACAAGGCCAGCATAGCTGAGTTGAAGAAGGAGCTCAGTGAGTCCTTTGAAATGAAGGATTTGGGACCAGCAAGGAAGATCCTTGGAATGAAAATTACCAGGGACAGGAGTGCTGGTCAACTATGGCTGTCTCAGTCTGAGTATGTGGAGAAAGTGCTGAAGAGGTTCATGATGGACAAGGTAAAACCCGTTGCTACTCCTCTGGCCGGGCACTTCAGACTTTCCAGTTCTCAAAGCCCCTCATCTGAGAAGGAGGTGGAAGAGATGAGCCAAATTCCCTATGCATCCGCAGTAGGGAGCCTGATGTATGCTATGGTCTGCACTAGGCCAGACATAGCTCACGCTGTGGGGTCTATGAGCGTTACTTGGCAAACCCAGGGAAAGTCCACTGGAGTGCTGTGAAATGGATACTCCGCTATCTCCGATGTACCTCAGACCTTTGTTTACAGTTTGGTGGAGGTCCACCAGAACTTATTGGGTACTCGGATTCGGATATGTCAGGAGATGTTGACACAAGGAGATCTACTTCTGGATTCGTGGTCACTTTTGGAGGGGGAGCAGTGTCATGGCAGTCAAGGCTTCAGAAGTGCGTGGCATTGTCGACGACGGAGGCTGAATATATTGCGTTGACTGAGGCGTCAAAGGAGCTTATTTGGATGAAGAAGTTCATGCTAGAGCTTGATCTCCGACAGGACGTGTACACAGTTTTCTGTGACAGTCAGAGTGCTATATTTTTGGCCAAGAATCCCGCCTTTCACTCCAGGACGAAGCACATTGACGTGAAGTATCACTGGATTCAGGATGTTGTGGAAGAGAAGCTGTTGGTGGTGGAGAAGATCCACACGGATGAAAATCCTTCGGATATGATGACGAAGGTCGTCCCAAGGGAAAAGCATGATCTCTGCCGGCGGTTGATCGACATGATCCCCACCTGAAGGAGTCAAGGTGGGATACTCCCCTTTATGGTCTGAAGGGGGAGTTTGTTGGGGTTCAGCCCCTAAAGGTGCAGAATTTTGTGCAGTTTTGAAGAAGTTGCAACCTGGATATTTTGAGGTGGCAACCTTTTTTGTGCTGGTTGCTTTTGGGCTGGGTGGGCAGTTATTTATATTTAAAAGGTGAGCAGTTTTTTTATAAAAAGGCAGTGTGGCCTTTTAAGACTCCCTCTCCCCCGATAGAAGTCTAGGGTTATTAGAGAGAAAGAGCAGCCGGAGCCCCCAGCCCGCGTGCTGTCCGCCGTCCGCCATCCCCGCGCCCGCGCCATCTGCTGGTTCTCCGTTCGAAAGGAGGAGTTCGCCGCCGCTGTCGCCGCCGGTGTGCTGTCCCAGTTTGCTGCTGCTGTAGGTGCGGCTTGGCCGCTTGAAGGAGGTGTTTCCTCTGTGCTGTTGGAAGGAGTTTTCTCTACCGTTTCAAGGCCTTCTTCGTCTACGGTTTCAGGTGTACCCTTTCTTGTCTTCGTTTGCTATTTTGCTTGAAGAGAGAGTAAGATTTTATCCTGTTGTAGAGGAGTTGTTGTTTGTCTTGGTGATAGAGAGGAGTGGATTTGTGTGTCAAATCTGGAGGGCTTTCTAGGTTTTGGGCAAACCTAGATAATTTCTGTAATCCTTATTTATTATAGTGGATTTTCGTTGTGCCGTGTCTCGTGGTTTTTGACCTTCAAGTGGTGAAGGTTTTCCACGTATATCTCTGTGTTCATCTGTGGTGTTTTTGTTTTGCTTCTTATTGTTTCGACTCTATTGATCGGTGGAGGTTGCCGTTATCTTCGGACCCCCGTTCCCTATCACTTTTGCGCTGCGGACACCTGTATGCATCAATTCCCCCCTGACGGAAGAATCTCGTCCCCTGACGAGTAAGCCTCAGTGATATGTTGTCATATGTCAGGGTGACGTCTCAATAACTCTTCAACCCATCTTTGTTGGACTTTGATCTTGCTTCTTCCCTAGTCGAGAACAAGGCACGCCAACAATAATTGATGTGGCTGAGGCGAGCCATAATTAGAGTCCCCCCATTTTGTCGAGGTGGCCAAAACGAAGATGTTCAAGATGGTGGATGATATGGCGCTGCCGAAGGAGGAAAGAGCGCATACTACTGCCGTTGGAGGACATTGAGGTCGCACAGGCTTCCACGGTTGATGAGTATAGGGAGTCCTAAGATTTTAGAGTGGAGAAGGCTCGGATTTCAAAGAAGGCTTGCTCAAAGATGATGGCTATGGAAGTTGACCCACTATTAGACAAAGACTCGTCGAAAATTTGTATATGCTACAATGATCACTTGGATGTATGAAGAGGACACACCAATTAACTCGATAGAAAATAACTCATCATAGATTGACGAAGAGCTAAGCAACTTAAATATGGTTTATTAATATTAAATTATTAAGATTGTGTAATATTTTTTAAATGACTATATTTAAAAAAGAACAATGTTAAAACATACCAATTTTCGCTATTGACAACCAAATTATATTGACACACCAAATTTTTTTATTTTCACACCAACGCGTTATTGTCACACCAGATTTTAAAATCGTTATTGACAAACCAAAATGATTATAATTTTTCGTTCTTTTTATATGATATTTTTCACATCAAAATTATATCATTTACTGATGTTGATTTGCGAAATAAGTGTTTCTTTGGTTCCATTCCAATGCCATCAACACAAGTGCAGCTGCTTGACCTCTCCCACAATCAGTTTTCTGACCCATTCCTATCAACTTTGGTAAATTGCAACCTTACAGCATCCACCTTTCCCTCTCCCACAATTATCTATCAGACACCTCCCCGATCGCTGGATTTTCAGCGACTTCATTTCACCCAGTGGAGGTGCCACGCCTTCTAGTGCTGATGAAGGTGTTGTCAAAACATGATTAATATTCACTGTGACATTATCACAAACACTTGACATGTCATTTTTCCCCAAAACAGCGTACACTTATCCTTCTGTTTCGACAAAGCTACAAGCTTCCTGAGCATGACAGGACAATTTTATTGTGAAGAATTTGAAGAAACTGAAATGGAGGGGAAGACTGATTCTCACCCGAGGGTTTCTCAACACAAACTAAAGCGAATCTACTCTCGCATCAATAGTGCCAGGCTTCGAAGAAACGAGGCTCGCCGACTTAATGGTATCCTCCTGGCGTTTTTTATCTTCATGTTTGCCCATTTAGGGAAGCAAACGCTGGCACGTCGGAACCACCTAGAGCAAGCTCGGCCAAATTTGGGACCAGATGCACGGTGCCACCAGAGAAAAAAGGGGCTCCTTGCTGAGAAACTCGCCGACGATCTCCTCCATGGGCAGCGACGAAATCGCGGAATGGCGCTCGGCGGAAGAGAGCGGGGTGTGCATCTTGGAATTGCGAAACAACACTGATGAAAGATAGAAATGCCTCGGTGTGCGCTTAAAGCGGTCGGGGTTATGATTTTTGTGTTTTTTTGAGTGAAATTTGGTGTGTTAATAGCCTATATTGATGTGCTTATAACATTGCTCTTAAAACATATGAACATTTTTTCAAGATTGCAACATGTACGAATTTATATTAGTATACATTTTAGTTTGCTATTTATTTTTAATAATGAGAGCACAAAATTATTATATTATTTTTTGTGGGAACAATTTGTCTCTCAATCTACTTAGTTCATGCATTGAATTTATTAATTTATATAGTAATATTAATATAAAATAAATTCTAAAAAAAGATTTTTTAAATAAAAAATTTCAACCCTAAGCTACAAGGCTACTCAAGCTCTTTTTTGGTAATATTTTATTCCCGCGCTATCCGCTCTCAGAGGAAGGAGCGCGGGTAGCGCAGGAGCCGTTTGATGCGGCTTTGTAAATTGTGTATTGCATTGGTTTTTTTCTTATTTTTTCCTTATTTTTTAGCAGCTGGATTTCAGCCGCTCCCACTTTATGAAACGCTAGACGTATGTAATTATTATTCTTTTTTGGAGGGAATTTTTTGCATATGATTTTGGGGGATCGGGCCCCTCTTATAAAAAAAACAAGCAGTCGTGCACGGGGGACCCCGTGCAGACAACATTCGTCGTGGGTGTGACATTGGTCTAGGGGGCGACATTTGGCTGAGGCGGCAACATTCATCATGGGTGAGACATTTGTCGAGGGGGCAACATTTGTCGTGGGGGCGACTTTTGTCGTTGGGGCGACATTTGTCATGGGGGTGACATTCGTCGTGCCGGCGACATTCGTCGTGCCGACGACATTCGTCGTGGGGGCGACATTCGTCATGGGGGCGACATTCGTCGTGGGGACGACATTCGTGTGGGGGCGTCATTCAGCGTGGGGGCTACAATCGGCGGTGGCCACATTCATCGTGGGGCCACTTTCGTCTGAAAAGTTAAATCCCAAACAAAAGTACCCCGTGCAAGCAATATTCGTCGTGGGTGCGACATTTGTCGAGGGGACGATATTTTTCATGGAGGAGACATTT
Source organism: Platanthera guangdongensis (assembly GCA_039583875.1). NCBI lineage: Eukaryota > Viridiplantae > Streptophyta > Magnoliopsida > Asparagales > Orchidaceae > Platanthera > Platanthera guangdongensis. Next base: position 44,098,395 of record CM077166.1, read on the forward strand.
GTCGTGGGGGCGACATTTGTCGAGGGGGCGACATTTGGCATCAGGCAACATTCGTCGTGGGTGCGTATATAATCATTATCCACTATAAATTAAGAGCTCTGATGGTTTTACTCATGAGTACAAAGATGTGTGAATTCAGTTCAATATTTACTCATGAGGATTACTGGGAAGAGTCAATGCTATTGTTAGACCACTTTGCCCTAATGAAGGCCATTTTAGAATGCAATTAAAATAAACTACTGAAAAATTGCATTGAGAAGAAAATATAGGAGAACTCACATGCATGTCGACAACCAAGCCTTATTTGCCTTTGCCTTCTATGAACTTCTCCAGTAGATCAATGGTGATGAAATTAGAAGATGTCATAAACCACCTTATAGATGTTGAGTCTCGGTCAACAAACCACCCGAGCAGCAGTTGATTATAACCATCTTTGCGGCCCTCAATGCTTGTGGGGAAAAAACCTGATGTAAAATTAATAATATGAAAATATGGGTATATATAACTGCATCAAAAATTATCAAAAGAAGAAAATAAAAAAGTCATTCTAAATACACAGCAATAGAAAATACACGACAAAAATACAGTCCAAAAGAGAGTTCCTCAACCTTAGAATATCATATTGACAACTACATGATTTGCCTCTACCTGCTTAGGCTTCTCTTCAAGAAGCTCAACTTAGTGCATCAAATTTAGATTATTATTTTGGTAGACCACTTCATCAATTCAGAAAATTCACTTGTTGCCTTCAAACTCCACATAGAACAAAAAGTGAACATTGGTCACACTTTTTGATGTGAAAGAATCAGCTCAAAATGCAAGGGTTAGGATTAGCAGAACCAGATGAAGAAGAAGGCGGTGGATCAAAATCCTCTCCAATTTTTTCCCTGCTCTGGCCAAAAATTGATGATCTCTCCAATCTTAAAAGATTTTATTTCACATTTGGCACGTGAAGGAGAAGCCTCTCCCATGATCTTCCTATAGGCCCATTAATGTAACATAATTTCATAACCCCAAAATCACATGAAACATCCCACTACAGGTTTACAAAAGTCGACATTAAAAAAACCGAGATATGGAAAATTTTCTGCATCGAGTACAATAAATTAAACAAAAAGCACTTATAGATTATTGAGGGGAAGATTACCAAACACATCTATAAGACCTGTAAACTGATTATCTTGCAAAATATTTGTTGGAATTTAAGCGGCGTACAGATCATTGAGGGGAAGATTAGCAAGCGCATCTATAGGACCTATAAACTGATTATCTTGCAAAATATTTGTTGGAACTTAAGCAGCGTACAGATCATTGAGGGGAAGATTAGCAAGCACATCTATAGGACCTGTATACTGATTATCTTGCAAAATATTTGTTGGAACTTAAGCAGCGTGTAAAATATGTCATTGTATGCTTAAAAAATTGAGAAAAAGTCATGAGTTGTCGAAAACATCGGTGAGTTGTAGAAAACATCCCACTGCAGTCATGAAAAATCACCCCATTACATGAGTTGTAGAAAAGAAAACCAAGCTTATTCCTCGGTGAAAATTAAAAAGACATTACCTTCTAAGAGATACAGCGTACTCTTGCCAGGGCATGTTCTTCATCTATTGAAGCTTCTTCTGTAGACGAAGTGACTCAGAGACTCACGAAAGAGGTGGGGTAAGATGATGCCCTAACATAGCAGGCGAGTAGTGCTTGGCATTCAATCGGAGACATCGTTGAGCGTTGGGGGCATGGCGAGGGAGAGAGCGTCAGGTATTCTACTGGTCTGTGCCTGTTTGCGTGCAGAGGTGGAGCAGAGCATTAGGTATTTTGGGAATAAATGTATCCGCAGGGAAGAAACCAGGAGATAGAAATATCGTGGATGTGAACCCGGAAGAAGAAAGGTTGTCCACCGCCGCTGCCGCCGTGACGTTCGGAGGAGAGATAACTCGATTTGATCCTTCCATTAACGGAGCTCTTCTCGCGGGGGCTGCGGCTGGCCATGGCTGCTGCTTCTCTAAGCCATTCATGCTAGAACATTATTGGGTAGAATCCCACGCGGGAGTCGCAGAGGAAGAAATCGCGAGTCGTAGAAGAGCACGCGAGCCCTAGCCCTGCGGAGAAGAAGAAGAAAAACGGTGTGTCGGGTTTTTTGAGTTGGGGGAATAGTTCCGATAGCTTTTAATTAAGTAATAATTCAGCCGAATGACCGAAATACCCTTCCATTAACCCACAAAATCTGATTTTTTGAGGGCATATTAGGATTTAAATGTTACACCATGCCCTCATTAGGGGTTTCCTTATAGTATAAAGATACAGCGTACTCTTGCCAGGGCATGTTCTTCATCTATTGAAGCTTCTTCTGTAGACGAAGTGAGTCAGAGACTCACGAAAGAGGTGGGGTAAGATGATGCCCTAACATAGCAGGCGAGTAGTGCTTGGCATTCAATCAGAGACATCGTTGAGCGTTGGGGGCATGGCGAGGGAGAGAGCGTCAGGTATTCTACTGGTCTGTGCCTGTTTGCGTGCAGAGGTGGAGCAGAGCATTAGGTATTTTGGGAATAAATGTATCCGCAGGGAAGAAACCAGGAGATAGAAATATCGTGGATGTGAACCCGGAAGAAGAAAGGTTGTCCACCGCCGCTGCCGCCGTGACGTTCGGAGGAGAGATAACTCGATTTGATCCTTCCATTAACGGAGCTCGTCTCGCGGGGGCTGCGGCTGGCCATGGCTGCTGCTTCTCTAAGCCATTCGTGCTAGAACATTATCGGGTAGAATCCCACGCGGGAGTCGCAGAGGAAGAAATCGCGAGTCGTAGAAGAGCACGCGAGCCCTAGCCCTGCGGAGAAGAAGAAGAAAACGGTGTGTCAGGTTTTGAGTTGGGGAATAGTTCCGATAGCTTTTAATTAAGTAATAATTCAGCCGAATGACCGAAATACCCTTCCATTAACCCACAAAATCTGATTTTTTGAAGGCATATTAGGATTTAAATGTTACACCATGCCCTCATTAAGGTTTCCTTATAGTATAAAGATAAAACTAGTTCACTATTTTCCTCCTATTTTTTTGATCTCTCTCATTAACATTTCAAGTACCAACAAAACTCGAGCTCCGAACTGAGATCTTCAAATGGAAAAATTTTTGGGTCAGTAGCCTGACCATGAGCATGGTCCGGAGAGCCAATGAGAAGCCCCAAAATACGCGAGCCCTGCGCAAAAGTGTATGACACAAGCCATAAATGCGCGGGCCCCACTTACTTTGTAGGCTTCTCATTGGTGCAGGATCATGAGCATTATCAGGCTCCTGACATAACTATTACTCCTTCAAATGGGACCCGGATTCAAAATGGACAGGCAAAGCTGTATCCCGAGCCCGAGCCCGAGCCCGAGCCCAAGCCTGGCCCGGGCCTAAGATTTTGGAATTCCCATTCGCCATGTCGCGAGACATATCCGTTTCCCGCCCATTTACCGCCCCTCACTCGGTGCGTTCACCGGCAGGGTATCCTGAAGCTCCGCGATACGTTGCTCAGAAGCAGCAAAACTGCCTGGCTTCCCTTGTTTCAACCAATAGTGAACTGCCACATAGCTGGAACAGTTTATCTTAAGCTAAATCCCTCTCCTAATTGCCGCCTTTATCCGTCTTCATCGCCATTTTCAACTTTCAAATTCAAACTCCCACCGTCGTTCACCCACCATTTTCCATGGATCCCCATCCCACTCCTTTTCCAGGTTTCTCTCTCCCTCTCTCTCTCTTGCTTTCACGATATCCTGAATCTCACTGTAAATTTGCAATTCAAATGGTTACAGGGAAACGCCGGCCGGCGGCAAATCTCGCCGTGAAGAACGACTCGGATCAACCCAAACCTTCAGCATCGCTTGCTCAATCCAAGTTAGTATCATAGATCTGTAGAAATCTAAACGTTATCTTCACTTTATTTTGCCAGAAACATGCAATTTAGACATCTTCTCGCGTGGCGCAGGCCTAAGCGCGCGTTTGGAAGAAACCTAAGCGGCAACATCACGATCGAGCGGCCGTACCAGAAACCTATACCATCAAAGCCATGGAAACCTTCAGGGATCTCAAAGAATCCCATCAATCCGCAGAAGAAAATTTTCAGCGCCTTGCCTGTAGCCGGAGGCGCAAAGTCCGGCAGCGGGGTAAAAAATCACCATGTGACCTTTCGAGATCTTCCACCGCCCAGTGCCGCGGTTGATTTGTTGCCGTCAACGCCTGTTTTCTTGGAGGATTCATCGATGCAGGAAACCCCATATCAGAGCGCTGAAAATTGTAGTAAATGTCGGCTTGATCGGATCGAAACCTCATCGTACTGGCTTTCCCAGATCAAGTTTGCTGAAACCAGTGGGAAGCATTTTGTATCTGCTGCTTTCTTCCGTCTAGCCTTGGATTGCAAAGCTCAGGTTCTACTTCGCTTCTCTCAAACACTTGCATTTTGTCTTGTCCAGCCTTGATTCATCTTTTACTTTGTTCTTTCTTCTTCATTTTTGTTGTCAGCCATTTGTTTCCCTTCAGAATGAGCTCAAGCATTACAGGGATCGGCATGCAGTTATTTTCAAAGAGAATTTGTGGGGTGATCTATGGCTGGAGTATGGGCTGCCAAATGATCAAACTGTTATAGTTGAACAGTTTGATTCCAAAGTGACGATCGGGGAAGGAGGCGACTGTACTGATGACACCGCTATAATTGAAAAATCTGAAACGAATTTGGACGATTTCGAAGCCAAAATCAATGCACCTGAAGAATTTTTTCTGGAGAAACGCTTTGATGATGGGGTGCGAGAGGTGAGTTCATCAATGGATTCTCCTTTGAGAGACATTCAGAAGTATGAAAATCTGAACTTCAATTCTGTTATGAGGAGTAATGTTGTCCGGAATAAATCCAAATTTGGTGGTCTCGCCATTAATGATTCAGCGATGGATGCTAGAGTGAACAAGGCCAACATTTCTGCAGAAAAAATTGGGCAAGCAGGGATTAAGAGTCATGGCGGCGGGTCAGTTGGGAAGAAGGAAACTGGGGATATGTTGAGGTCAAGTGATTTGTTTAAGAAAGAAAGCAAAGCAGATGCTCAATTCACAAGTACTCTCCAAGGTTAGAAACTAAGCCGGATTTCTGAGCAATTCTCTATCTGCTGTGTGAAAGTAAAATTTGTTTTGACAATTTTTTTCTTTTCTTGCTGGCATGTGGAAGATGAAGAAAATTTGAATGGTGGACAGAATGAAGCTTTCAATCAAGCTTTGAGATGTTCATCTTCCCGGGCAGAGTAAAGAGGTGAACTTCATATATGAATTTCTTAAGTAATGTTTTTTCTTGCACATGAGGATATTTTAAAAGAAAAAATGGGGAAATATGTTTTCATTTATAATGATAATTTACCTCCAATGAAGTATACTTAACTACCATTAATATTCTTGGTGTTTGCTATAGTATCAATGTTCTGTATCTCTAAAAATTCAAAGGTGTTGGAATTGACTTCGGCTCAATCGGCGCGTCGGACTCATCAAGGTGACTCTAAGTACACCAAAAGCTACTATTTAGGCTCCGTTTGGCACAACGGTGGCGGTCACCAACATTGTGGCTATGATCCGTCGTTCGTGAACGCCTAACCTCACGGTCATCACCTAAGGAACTTCACCCATTTTTATGTTCAAAACAAGTTTTATTTTCTTGGTGGCAATCATAACCATTGTCATGCCAAAAACACATTCTATGACGGTGACATTTTTTGTCTAAACTCATCATAATTAAAACCCCGCGCCAAACAGAGCTAGAGTTTTCTTGACCCTAGTGGCTTGATATTTAGGGGTGAGCATAAAAAACTGCAAACCGCAAAAACTGCCTGCACCATAAAAACCGCCTGCACCACAAAAACCACATAGATTTTAAAACTGCACCACGTAGTTTCAGTGCGGTGCGGTTTTCAGATCTTGAAAATCGCAAGAATTGTACCGCACCGACTAATTACATATTTTCAATTTTCATGAACATGTGACATATCACATACATCTAAATTGAAGCATAACATATAAATTATAAATTAATAATAGTAATTAACTAATTATATTAGTGCATATAATTATTTTTTTGCTTCAGTGTGTTTGTTCTCTATGAATTTATTGATGAATTTGCTGATTTGTAAGCTTTTGTTAAGTACAAATAATATCATAATGGTTCACTGACTGTAAATGTGTATTCACGAGCCTTTTCTTAATATTTCATTGTTTAAAGGATAAATAAAACTGTAATTATGTGGATGTTGTGCATATCTATGACTTAAAACCATTCAGATTCATTATATTTGCATTTGATGCGTCATTTCATATGCAACTAAAACAGTCATATCATGAGGATTGTAGTATCTCTAGATGTATTTTTAGCTTGTAGTTGATTTTGTAGTATTTGTATTTTTAAAATATATGTATTATATATTTTTCTATGATAATATAACTCATGTAATTATATTTTGCCCAAATTTTACATCATATTTCACCTCACATTATTTTTTGTGTTCATCTATTAGGTTTGCTTAATACCGCTCCGAAACTGTAATCGCACTGCAAAAAATCGCAGCAAATTGAAACCACATCGTGTAATTTCGGTGCGGTGCGGTTTTGCTCAGGCCAAATCCGCGCCCTTGTGTCACGGTTGCGGTTTGGGCCAAAATCGCACTAAACTGCACCGCACACACCCCTATTGATATCAAACTGGTCTAAACTGATTTACTCTAAACCAAATCAATGTTGCTCGACCGGTCTGTGCCAATCTGAAGTGCAACCTATATTAGAGCTAATCGGTTCTTGGGGACAACTGACGGTAAGTATCCTCCACTTCATCTTCTTGTAGCTTCCAAAATCATTTATGATTTTTTTGATCAGAGAACTTTACACGAAATGATTTGAGTCTTGCACAACCAACATTACCAATTAGGATATGATTTATGTCATGGGAACCAATATAACCATTTTGGATATGATTTGAGTAAGACTTTGGCACTAAGCACCCTATAATTAGGATATTTTTGCATCTTGCATCATAAACATTTAATTTTGACACTTTGAGCCCCCAAAATATTTTATTATTGATATTTTGCACCCTAAATAGGAGGGTGCAAAATGCCAATATTAAAACCTTTGGGGGAGTGCAAACTACCAAAATTAAATATTTAGAGTACAATGTGCAAAAACCTTCTAATTGAAGGGTGCTTAGTGCACAACCGCCAAAATCAAGATTTGATCGCAGCATGTATACTATCAAATCAAAGAACACAACAGATAACTCAATTGTGGACTCCCTGAAGATTTATGGGAGGTACAAACTATAAGACCCCCCCCCCCCAAAAAAAAAAGACCTATGCCGGAGGGGATATTACTTGCCCAAGACGTCAACCCAGTGCTTCTTAAGGGGTAACGACTCTCTCTACTAACCACTAACTGGTCGTCTTACTCGGCTTGATTCACAACATTCACATCTCATCATAGAGTTTAGCGGAAATATTAACGAAAAGCCACATAATATATATAATAATAATATATATTTAAGAAGAACGTAAATGCCGTAGCCACTGTTTATACATGAAGCCCGTAGACTATAAAAGTATGTCTACTGTAAACTTCTCGCACTCTCAATCCTGCCTGCTAGTACTCATGTCTCGAAACTCCGGAGACGACAGGGGTGCCTCTGTAAGAGTAGTTCTATCAGCTGCCGTATTATCCCGTGGCAGCTGGTCACTACGATGTTCCATCTCCTATGAATGGTTATTAAAATAACCGTTAATCACAGAGCTAAGTGAAAACAAATCTCCTCCCCGGATCCATATCCTGGGAACGAGCTCACGCACCCAACAAAAGTAGATAGCCGAAGCATGAGAGAGTTAGTACATCATTTCATTTATACGCTAGGAGCAATCATAAAAGAAGGTGCAACACATTATAACTGGAATAGCAGTTGCAATATACATTCGTTATAACAAAAGCTCCACTGACACATCAGCACATCAGGTATTCACAACCTGTATTCATACCGCAGACATTCAAGCTGCGCACACAACGCAAACATTCACAACCGTGCACATACCACAGACATTCACAACCGCGTACATACCGTAGGCATTCACAGCCGCGCACATACCGCACAGCCCCGCACATACCGCAGTCATTCACAGCCGCACACATACTGCTGACATTCACAGCCGCGCACATACCACATGCATTCACAGCCGCACACATACCCTATGTCGACATAATATGAACCGCTTCTATTCAAGCAAGGAAGCGAGCCCTGCGAGCCTCACCGATGTGGCCGTCGGTGATAGTGGCCAGTCCTGTCACTTCTGGGGGTGATCGTACCGCACAACCCAGGCCCCAACGTACAACCCCGTGTACTCTTGGGTGTGAGCGACATCCGACGATTCAATATTTTGGCCGACCAGCGGAGGAAACCCAGCGAGAAAAAACATAACGGACGGTCACCCGTGGTACTCATCTCCATGTCGCCTTGAGTCGTCGAACTCCCCGCACCAGTACGAACGGTCTGCAGAAGTGACTGACCCGCCACCATTTACCACAAGCAATATACAAGCAATCAAATTTATTAATTTTGCTGATACGCACCGGGTCTGCGGCGTCCTGCCCTATTATGCTTTAAATAATTCGGGCAAGCGACACTTGACTCGACTTTCGACAAGTAGCATGAGAGCACTTTATTTGGGGCTAATCCTGGAGGAATATCTCAACTCCTATTATCCCCAACTAAGGCTCAACCTAACAGAAGACCGCTCGTCAAAGCATGACCCGTGCTTAAAAATGATAAATTGCAGGAATAAAAGTGCGATAATAAAGCTGCTGAGAATATAAGCTGCAGAATTGAAATGCTGTAATGAAATAGGACCTGTACGAAACTGGAGTAGTACTGAAATGAAAGAACTGAAAGTAAGTATTGAAAGGAACTTGACTAGTACGAGATTGAAATAATATTTTTAAAAAATAAACTGAACTGAAAGTAAATAAGCAGGAACAGTACGAGACTGTAGTACTGAAAAATAAGTACTGAACTAAAATAAATAAAGGAGCTGGACCAGTATGTGACTGAAATAAATCATAAAGAAAATGATTAGTAGTCCAATCACTCAATTCAGGAGGCTTCTGTTCCATCTCCGTTCTCAGGAGGCAAGTTCAGTTACATCTCCGTTCTCAGGAGACAAGTTTAGTTCCATCTCCGTTCTCAGGAGACAAGTTTAGTTCCATCTCCGTTCTCAGGAGGTAAGTTCAGTTCCATCTCCGTTCTCAGGAGGCAAGTTCAGTTCTATCTCCGTTCTCAGGAGGCATGTTCTGTTCCATCTCAATCTTTAGAAGGCTTTTTGGGATTTCACACATTATTAAAATCCAATAATAATTCAGTTGCGCCTTTTTAATTTACGGCTTAATCGGATCAGAGGGCTTATTTAGGAGTTACATCTTTATTATTTGTTGAGAATAATTAGCAACTCATTTATTCGCGTCAGATCGAATCCGAGAATCTCGTTAGAGAGCACATTCTTCCTCGGATTTCAACCTCGAAAAATTGTTTCCAACACATGAGGGAAATTCTTCCCCTGAAACGAGGTTTGAGATTATTTTACTCGAAGCTCGTACTTTTATCTTCTGAGTCCACCCAAAGTGCCCGAGAGTTATATTAAGAATGAGGCGCTCAGTGATTTTGTCAAAAATCTCGAAATACTCAGAGCTGGAAATCTTGTCTCGATAACTCTCGTCGTTTAATCAATTAAACTTAATATTCAATATAAAGTGGTCGCGCGGTTTGATTTTCATTTTCGAAAAATTTGAGCGCATAAATTTCCGAGCATGACCCTCGGCTCCAAGAAATTGGAAAATCTTCAATTTGTATCTTAAGGTTCTCAAATTTTAATACAACATTTAAGAGGACCTAAAAAAAGCCTAAAAATTTGTCTAAAATTTTCCGAGCAATTTTGGGCCTCTAAATTGTCCAGATAGTTCTTATTTAGGCTTTTTAAAATATCAAATTATCTCCAAAAATTCCCCAAATTTGTGTAGATTGTCCTCATCAATGGAACAATTTTCATGTTCAAAACTTTTTCACCAGATCCCCATTGTACCCTCCAGAAAATAAAATACTTATTTTAATTATAATATTAAAATATTCATAAAAATTAAAAATTTATAAATTTTATCATTCTTCTCCCCCACAGCCTGTACCGAAATCAGCCATTGCAGGCCTCCCCCGCCGCCGGCCGGCCATGGCTCCAGCCCCGGCCGACTCCCCGGGGGTGGGCGCTCTCTCCGGCCGTTGTCCGGCGGCCTTCCGCCGCCGGCCACCGCCGAAGCTATTTTTTTTATTTTGAACGAAGGGTACGGGGGTGACGGCGGCGGCGCTCCGACCGCCGGAGCTTGCATGCGAAGCGTTCAGAAGATAAGGAGGAAGGGGAGGAGAAGTTTTCCACCTTGATTGGGGTCTCCGGGAGCTCTCGGCGAGTTCCGCCATTAATGGCGGTGGAGGGTGGTGAAGCTCAGGTGGGCTGTTTTCGGCGAGGCAGAGCTCCGACAGGGGTGGTGGTGGCTCGTTTTGAGCTTGGAAGAGGGGTGCCACCCTCTGGTGGAGTTATGACCTTTAAATAATGGGAGGGGAGAGCCCCTCCCTCCTCTTCCCCTTCTTAGCCATGGCAACCCGAGAGGGGTTTCAGCCAAACCCAAGTTGGGTTATGGGCCAGGTGTCACTTGCTCATGGGAGGTTTGTACTGCCTATAATATAGGGTAGAGGTTAAGCTTCTGAGCCATGTGAGGAGAAATGATTTTATCCAATGGAAAGAGAGGAAGATAGAGCGAGGAGGAGAGAGAAGGCTTTGGGCTTTTGATGCTCTTATTAGCCAACATAGCAGCCACCATGGCCCATTAATGGCAAAAATAATGAGCCCATGATGAGCTTGTTAAGGAGAGGGGGATGTAGAGAGAAATGAGCTTTTTAGGGGGGGTTTGACCAAAATCAAACCTAGAGTGGGTCTCCCATGGTGGTCAAAGTCAAAGCAGGTTCAAGTTATCAGGGGTCGGGTCAAAGTTGGGGTGTCATGTCACAATTGGTGTGTGCACGCTTTTCGGTGTACGACAACACTTAGTTTGACCACAGATTGACCACACGTCATCGAAACTGACCGGGACCAACTCCGTTGACTTTGTATTGACCCTACGAATCCAATGCCACTGACCGGGGTCGAATCAGAGTTCGTTTGCTAAATATTCAAAATTTGCGTGTTGCGGCGCGTTAAAATGGTCAAAACGCCCATAATTATCGTTAGGTTTCAAATCGCGACGCCACGAGTTCCGATGCATCCATATTGACTATTCGAAGTCATATGAAATGACATAACTCAAATCGGAATTCTCTAGGTTAATATCCAAAAATCTCGTTTTTGCGACGTTCTACTAGGAACGACCATATTCACCATATGTCCTTGAAATTCAACAGAACGAGTTCCAACGCACTCGTATTGAGTATATGAGTCCACATGAACTGACAAAACTCAAATTGAAGTTCTCTAGCTCAATATTCAAAAATCTCGCTTTCGCGACGTTCTACGAGGAACAACCATATCCACAATATGACCTCGGAATTCAACGGAACGAGTTTCAACACACTCGTATTGATTATACGAGGTCACAAGAACCGACAGAACTCAAATCGGAGTTCTCTAGCTCGATATTCAAAAATCTCGTTTTCGCGACGTTCTACGAGGAACGACCATATCCACCATATGAACTCGGAATTCAACGGAACGAGTTCCAACGCACTCGTATTGACTATACGAGGTCACAAGAACTGACATAACTCAAATCAGAATTTTCTAGCTCTATATTCCCGTCTAGGGTTATCTCCTACCCTGGTATGGTTCACAGGTAGATGTTCGGGTCACTTTTATTGGGCCCATTAAGGTTCCGATGGTTCGATAAAAGTCGGGATGCTACACAAACACCCTCACTTCCATTTCATTGGATGATTGTCAGAGTTTTGGATGTCCTACCAACAGCTAGTTTCCACTAATGAGCTTGTATCTACAAGACAAAACTTCCTAAAAATTTCTGGCTAATGGAAGAACTTTCATTTTTCCAAAGTAGCCAAAACATCATGTTAATTCATTACGATGATATCGACCATAGCTTACACGGATATTACTTCAATTTGATTGTCCTTTGATTTTTCAACAGGTTTGTACCCCAACATCTTTGCATTCTTTAAGAGATCTGAAGTATATTTGTGTTTATTTTGCCAGTTCTATTTGAACATTATGTTTGAAAGTATCTAGTTGTCTACCTAAATCACCTGGGGGGGTGAATAGGTGAGATCTGCGTCTTTTGCGGAATAAAAATTTGAGAGAGTAAAACACAACAAGTAATCAAGCACAAGCCAGACGACACAAAGAATTATAGTGGTTTCCCAATCTTGGGTACGTCCACTCTCCACCTCACCAATCTAGCACCACGGCTAGCCTTGACTACTTCACTATATCTCGGATTCAAACAATCCTACACCTTGGAGCAACGCTCCTACAACTCGGAGTAAACACACCCCTACAAACTCGATCCCCCAAAACGGGATCTACACTCGGAAGAATAATCTTCCTACAAGCTCGGAGACAAATCTCCTACAAGAGTTGAAATAAATTTTACAACAATAAAATTTTACTTCCAGACCTGAGATCTTCAGAGTTCTTCCCTCTTGAAACTTGAAATTCTTGGAGAAGATGTTGAGTAAGAAATCTTGAGAAAACACGATCTGAAACTCGTAGAATCCGACACGATCAAATGAATGATTGAGGAAACTGAATTTGAGATCGGTCGAATCTTTTCTTCTGTTGAATCGCTGGATCAAGGAAGAAGCGACAGAGAAGAATAATGACGGCGTGCGGCTTTTCCCGATCTAGAACTTGCGGCGATTCTGAACTTTTGTAATTTCTTCTGTTATTGATATGTTAGGGTTAGTGAATCCTTGAAAAGACATTATATAGGAAGTCCACTAACGGTCTGAAATCATTTAAGGAATGATGATCAATCATATTAAACACAGATTAACATTTGAAATCCCGTTCGACGAATAGTAATGAATGAAATCCCGTTCGACGAATTAAAATCCTGTTCGACGAATTATGAAATCCCGTTCGACGAATTGAAATCCTGTTCGACGAATTGAATGAAATCCCGTTCGACGAAATTGGAATTTTCTGCAACTGCATTTTTCGAAAAGAACTTGATCTTTCGAAAAATGGCATACCCTTCTCGAGAAAATGCTTCATGCAGAATTCTCTGAACTGTGAAAATGGTTTTTCAAAAACAACTTTCTTTCTCGAAGAATGAATCTGATTTTTCGAAAACAATACTTCTTTTTCGAAAAATGAATTTGGTTTCTCGCGAAATCTTAAGGACATTTCTCGAAAAAGAGAACTTAAAAGTTTTCAAAGTTTTTCGAAAAATATTTCTGTTTCTCGAGAACAGTTCTACTTTCTCGAAAAACTTATCTAAACCTTTCAAAAACAATCTTCTTTTCGAAAAATAGACTTAAGAAAAATATTCTTCTTTTCAAAAAATGGACTTAGCAAAATTTCCGAGTTTCTTTTCTTCTTTGTTCAAGGACCAACAACCCTTTCTTTCTTTCATGCTTTAGTATTTGAAAATAAAGTGCATCCCAATAGAGAGGTTGCACATGAGTCAACACCATAGATCACATAATGAGAGATTACATTGCATGGTCCTGTGTTAAGTAACTCATTGTAAACTGACATTGGTCTACACTTAGCAATATTAACCTGCAAGCACTCAACTAAAAGATGACATCAAATATAAACTTAATTCATCTTAGTTCAAGGGTGACTTCACACAAATCTAAGTTATTGTGGATACAATACCCAACAATGTTCTCATAGTCCTTATAAACTATTTTAATTTTCTGAAGTCTTTGATCTAAAATTAGTTGCTGAGATACCGTTTCAGTTCATTAATATCAACACAATCAAAGTATGACTGTATTGTTGGGATGGAGAGCACGCAAGCCCGACCAGAGCACCTGCAAATTAGTTCGAACAAGTATCTGCACGAGCGCTTAGCGGTATGCCGATACACAACAAAAACATGACACAAAATAACAGTAATAAAAATGACACGGAGATTTAATATGGAAACTCATTAAGGTGAAAACCACGGGACGATCAGAGTAAAATCCAAAAAGCAGCCTATAAAATATATGAAACAATAGATAATTAAAAGAATTTCTCTACTCGATCCTTATAAGATCTTCACCAGTATCACACTACACAATACAATAAATAGTAATAGAAAATCTGCAAGTTAACGGGAGCGGCGAACGAGACGGATTACACAAATCCTCTCCAAGATGCCTCTTCGAATCCTTGCCCAAATCTGCTCCGGATCCAATCCATGTAGGCGAAGTACTGCTCGTCAACGTCGTATAACGACATCCGAAAGCTCTCTCAAACTAAGACGATTGCCGCAAAGGCCTCTCTAGAAATCTTTCAATGCTTGAGTTTGAAGAGAAGTGAATGTCTTACCCCTCCTCCTTCATCCCCATTTATAGGGCCAAAACTAAGGAGGTAGATGTGGTAGAGGACATGTGGATGAAACTTCCTTTGGTCAAAAAACACGTGTTGGTTTAAAGGTCAAGTCGGCTTCTCCTTTTCACACTTGTCATGAAACAAATGCTTGAAAAACATGGTCAAAGTTGGCTAGCTTCTTTCACACTTATGAGTAAATTATCTTAATAAATCTCCCATTTTCGACTCAGTGAAGAAAACCTATCATTCTGAGAATCTTCCACAAAGTCTTCAATCTGTCTCCGGTCAGGTCCTCCATCAACATGTCTCCACATTCGATCAACAACACCAAATTCGAGTTAATGAGACTCGAACTCAACAGTTTTCTCCACAAAGGATAAGAACTATACCCAACAATTTATTCTCCCCATTTACCTTTACGTGGAGGGAACCGCTATGCCGGTGATCCTCAAGCAGTGCTTAAACTTTCTTTTTGATACGGTCTTCGTAAGCATATCTGCTCCATTGTCATCTGTATGCACCTTCTGCAAATCCAGCTTTTTCTGCTTTAGAGTATCACGTATCCAATAATACCGCGTGTTAATATGCTTGGACCTCGAGTGGAAGGTGGAGTTCTTTCCCAGATGAATTGCATTCTGACTGTCGCATATGAGTGTGTTGCGCTCCTGAGTGAAACCAAACTCCTTGATGAAACGCTTCATTCAAAGAAGCGCTTTTCTTGCCTCAGTGACTGCAATAAACTCTGCCCCCGCAGTCGACAGTGCAACACATTTTTTAAGTCTAGACTGCCATGACACAGCTCCCTCTGCAAACAGGATAAGGCACTCCGAAGTCAATCTTCTGGAGTCCAAATCTCCAGCCATATCAACATCAGTATAGCCAGTAGCTCTGGCTCATTATTTCCGAATCTTAACGTCAAATCAGACGTCCCATGTAGGTACTTTAGAATCCACTTCACAACATTCCAATGCTCTCTCCCAGGGTTGGAGAGAAACCAATTAACAGTGCCAACCTCATGTGTTATATCAGGGCGGGTGCACATCATTGCATACATATGACTGCCAATTGCAGAAGCATAAGGGACCTTCTGCATCTCCTCTTTCTCCTCAGCTGTGCTTGGGCATTGGTCAGCAGTAAGTCTGAAATGAGTTATAAGCGGCGTGCTCACCTTCTTCGCTTGATCCATACTGAATCTCTGTAGCACCTTCCTGATATATCTCTCTTGCGATAACCAAAATAACTTGGAGTCTTTATCTCTCCGAATATGCATCCCTAGGATGGTTTTCGCAGCTCCCAAGTCATTCATTGCAAATGTGGAGCTCAACTGTCGCTTCAGCTCGGCAATGTGCGCAACGCTCCACCCAACTATCAGCATGTCGTCAACATAGAAAAGTAAGATGATGAAATCTTCTAGAGCATACTGCTTTATAAACACACTGTGATCAAGGGTGGTCCTCCTGAAGTCGATCTCCCCCATAAAAACATCGAACTTCTTATACCACTATCGCGGGGCCTGTTTCAGGCATACTAACTCTTCTTCAGGCGACAGACTAGGCTCTCCTTCTCTTTCATCCCAAAACCCTCAGGCTGCTCCATATAAAGCTCCTCCTCAAGATCACCATGCTGAAAGACAGTCTTGAAATCTATCTGTTCGATCTCTAAGTCTAGCCTCGCAGCAAGACCAAGAACAACCCGAATAGACGACATCTTCACAACAGGAGAGAAGATCTCATCGAAATCAACTCCTTATTTTTGACTAAAACCCTTCACCACTAATCTGGACTTGTATCTGAGTGGTGTTGGGGGGTCTCCCTGTTTTACTCTGAAAATCCACCGATTCTCTAGAGCCTTCTCGCCCTTAGGCAATTTCACCAAATCATAAGTGTGGTTTTCATGCAGAAACCGCATCTCCTCATGCATAGAAACCATCCATTCTTTCTTCTCCGAGCTCTGCATAGCCTCTTCAAAGTACCCGGGCTCCCCCGCATCAGTCAACAAAATATACTCATTAGTGAAGTATCTCAAAGATGGGTATCTGACATACCTCTGTGGACCGTGCTCAGCTGCTGGTATAGGCACATCATTAGTGATGTCCTTTGTAGACTCGTCATCAATAACGTCCTCATGATCTGGAAGTGCTTCAGTTCTCTGTATCGGCTCAGGCTCTGTAGCCTCCTTAGTATCGTCACTTCCAATCATAGGAGACTCTGTATCAATGTGAGAGTCGGTATTCTCCGTCTTCTTAGGATCGACAATAGTCTGATCCTCACAAAATATAGCGTCACGACTACGTACAAGTTTCTTCTTAACATGATCAAAGAACTTGTAGCCAAACTCCCCTCTCTGACCATATCTCAGAAATATGCATTGTCGGGTCTTGAAATCCAACTTTGAGCATTCGTTCTGAGGGATGTGTACAAATGCCTTGCAACCAATGACCCTCAAGTGACTATATGAAGGGTCCTTCCCATACCAGACCCTATCAGGAACATCCTCCTGTAATGTATAATTAGGAGAGAGGTTGATGGTGTGTGCAGCTGTGTAATCCTCACCCCAAAATATGCTAGGTAGCTTTGACTCAGACAACAATCACCTCATTCTCTCCATCAATGTTCTATTCATTCTTTCAGCTACATCATTCAGCTGCGGCATCTTGGGCGGAGTCTTTTCATGTATAATACCATGCTCTCTATAATACTCATCAAATGAACCAATATACTTTCTATCGTTATTGGACTTGATGCACTTTTGCTTCTTCCCAGATTGTCTCTCCAATCCAGCATGGAATTTTCGAGAAGTTTCATGAACCTCATCTTTGGTCTTAATAACGTAGACCCAAAATTTTCCTGAATGATCATCGATGAGCGTCACAAAGTAAGACGCTCCTCCCCTCGTCTATAGCTTCAGTGGTTCGCAAACATCAGTATGTATGAGCTCTAGTCGCTCGAATATCCGTGTGGAAGTGTGGCTCTGAAAAGATACTCTATTATGCTTTCCAGGCATGCAGTGGTCGCATCTCTCTAATTGATCCACATATAGATCAGATATCATCTTCTTCTTGGCGAGACGTCCCAGACCCTTCTGGCTAATGTGACTCAGTCTCCTATGCCCTAGGGATGCGGATACACCATCTCTGACAGTGTTGGCCTGAGCAGCTTCAGGCCTCTCCTCCATGTAGTATAAAACAGTCTCTCTATAGCCTCTAGCCATTATTAACGACCCCTTGATAAGCTTCCAAAAATCTCCACCAAAGACACTCAAGTGTCCCTCATTACCTAGCTTTCCAACTGAAAATAGGTTTAAGCGGATGTCAGGTATATGCCGCACGTTCTTCAAAATCAGCAAACCTTCTGTGCTAGTCTTCAGATGCATGTCTACCCTCCTGATGACTTTAGACGTGTCACCGTTGCCCATTTTAAGCACTCCACAGTTGTGAGTCGTGTAAGTGGCAAACAACTCTCTGTTGTGGGAGAGATGTGTGCAGAAGCACCTGAGTCCACAATCCAGATCCTATCATCGCACGAGAGTGCAGCTATGACGTCATCTCCAACAATGATGACATCGTCCTCCTTTGTAGAGAGTGGCAGCCGTATGCGTATCTGTCTTCTCATTTGAGGACTCTCCCTTCTTCTTGTGGTCATTCTTCAGAGTATAACACAATTTCTGAATATGACCCTTCTTGTGGTAGTAGTGACATTCCACATTCTGGTAACGGGACCTTGACTTTCCTCTACTTTGGCTCCTCTCATTATTCTTTCCTCTGCTCTTGCTCATGCCTCTCCTCTTGGGCTCAGCAAAAAAGATATCAGCTCGTGAAGAAGAGCCTAATATTCTTTGAGATTTCGTTCTCACCTCTTCGTTCAAGATACCACTCTTGACAATCTCCATAGTAATGATGCCTCCGAGAGAGAAGTTGATTAAAGAAACTCTAACCATCTCCCAAAAGTCTGGAAGAGACTTTAATAGCCATAGTACATTGACCTCGTACTCGAAGGTCACCTTCATTGCAGTGAGGCTGTCAATGATACCCTGGAACCCGTTCACATGATCCAGGATAGGGGATCCTTCTTTGTATCTGAACTCCCCCAGCTTCAGTAGATATAGTTTATTGATGTCAATACTCTTGACATACAATGTCTCGAGAGTTTTCCAAAGGATCTTTGCATCAACGATGCTCGCAACATGATCATAGATGTTTGGCTCCACGAACCGTCTGACGCCACATAGCTTCCGGTGCTCCACCTTTCATTTATTTAGATCTGTGTCTTTAGCCATCTCCTCAAATGTAGGAGCATGCCAACCATTCACATAGATAAGATCCTCCATCAGTAAGTGTCACTGGTGGTAGTTTGCGTCATTTAGTTTCACCACTTGCTCGGTGCCTGAACCTGAAGTAGACTCCATCGTGCTCTGTCACTGATCGGACCGACCTCAGTTCTTTGAGCCGACTATTTCAAAAAAAAGAATCAAAGAGGATAGGGAGCAAAGCAATGGTGGTCACCTTCCGCACCCGATCACTAACCCAAAATATTCGATCGACTCGTCTCGAATCTCAGACAGGTCGGCCCGATAACTGCTTTAATAATGAACCTCCCTCTAATACCACTTGTTGGGCTAGAGAGCACGCAAGCCCGACCAGAGCACCTACAAATTAGTTCGAACAAGTATCTGCACGACCGCTTAGCGGTATGCCGATACACAACAAAACACAGCACAAAATAACAGTAATAAAAGTAACACAAAGATTTAATGTGGAAACCCAATAGAGTAAAAGCCACAGGTCGATCAGAGTCCAACCCAGAAAGTCGTCACTAAAATGTATGAAACAATAGACAATTACAAGACCTTCCCTCCTCGATCATTATAATATTTTCATCAGCTTCATACTATTCAATAGAGTAAATAGTAACAGAAAAACTGCAAGTTACCGACAGCGACAGACAAGATAAATTACACAAATCATCTCCAAGTTTCCTCTTCAAATCTTTGCCCAAATCTGCTCCAGATTCAATCTGTGCAGGTGAAGTACTCCTCATCAACTTCGTACAACGACGACCGAAAGCTCTCCAAAACTAAGACGATTGCCGCAAAAGTCTCTCTAGAAATCTTTCAGTACTTGAGTTTGGAGAGAAGTGAATGTCTTACCCCTCCTCCTTCATCCCCATTTATAGGGCTAAAACCAAGTAGGTAGGTCTGGTATGTTGAAACCAGAAACCTGGTCTCTCGTGGAGTTCGTCCCTCGGGGAAGGGGTGACCTCACACCTACTACACTCGAGAGAACGTCACGGACCAAAGGATCAAGAAACTAGGAACAGACCCTCGGCTCTAGCACGGAGGTCCCACCTCACACCCGGAAGGCTACCTGAGCTCTTCCCCTCCCTAGCCAATGCTCGAGCTAGGGTGCCTTGGAGGAGCTCTCTCAACTCTACCAAGAAGAAGCCAAGGGAGGAGCAAGCAAGAAGAAGAAGATGAAGTCCCTCTCCAAGGCACCCAAGGGGGTCTATTTATAGTTTTCCAAAACCCCTTGGACCAAAATGACCAAGATACCCTCACGCCCAAAAAACCTTGGGCCAATAGAAAACAGCCACGCCGGGGGGTAAGGGGGGAATTTTCCCCGAGGGCAAGAAGGTAAAACTGCAAGTAGAGGCCCTGGCCCCCGGCCGGTCTCGCCCCACTAGGCCGCCGAGCAAGAAGAGGCGGGGGCGAGACCCTGGCCCCCTGCCGGTCTCGCCCCACTACGCCGCCGAGCAAGAAGAGGCGGGGGCGAGACCCTGACCCCCGGCCGGTCTCGCCCCGCTAGGCCGCCGAGCAAGAAGAGGCGGGGGCGAGACCCTGGCCCCGGGCCGGTCTCGCCCCGCTAGGCCGCAGAACAAGAAGAGGCGGGGGCGAGACCCTGGCCCCCGGCCGGTCTCGCCCCGCTAGGTCGCCGAGCAAGAAGAGGCGGGGGCGAGACCCTGGCCCCCGGCCGGTCTCGCCCCGCTAGGCCGCTGAACAAGAAGAGGCGGGGGCGAGACCCTGGCCCCCGGCCGGTCTCGCCCCGCTAGGCCTCTGAACAAGAAGAGGCGGGGGCGAGACCCTGGCCCCCGGCCGGTCCCGCCCCGCTAGGCCGCCGAGCAAGAAGAGGCGGGGGCGAGACCCTGGCCCCCGGCCGGTCCCGCCCCGCTAGGCCGCCGAGCAAGAAGAGGCGGGGGCGAGACCCTGGCCCCCCGCCGGTCTCGCCCCGCTAGGCCGCTGAACAAGAAGAGGCGGGGGCGAGACCCTGGCCCCCGGCCGGTCTCGCCCCGCTAGGCCGCCAAGAGTTCGAAATACTTAAAAAAGCCGAGCACGCCTTACATAGGGTCCCCTCTTCGCGAGCTGGGGCGGCCTGCGACCTGGCGGCCTGAGGCGGCTTGCGGCCTGGCGGCCTGGGCGGCTTGCGGCCTGGCGGCCTGGGCGGCTTGCGGCCTGGCGGCCTGAGGCGGCTTGCGGCCTGGCGGTCTGGGCGGCTTGCGGCGGCTTGCGGCGGCTTGCCAAGAGCGCCTTGGGGGGAGAAATATTTTCTCCCCTACTAGTATGTCTTTCAAGTTCACCAAAAATTGGCCCCTAGGAGTGCAAAACTCCCAAAAAGCTTAAAAACTTGCTTACCTTGTTTTGGGCCCGCTCTTCGCGAATACGGGGTTGTACACAATCCCCGCTCTTTTCGAGGTTGGCACAAGCTCGGAAAGAAACATCCAACCCAACGTATTCGCGGAGTGTAACTTCCCCTCGGGGTCAACCTGCCATGCCAGCTATGGGAGCCTGGGTGGCGAGACCTCCTCTGGGTGAAAACACTTAGTCTCCACGAGAGGTACCCACCGGCCCTGCCAGCTAGTGGGAGCCTGGCAACGGGACCACCTCGGAGCAAAGGAACTTACTGTCCACGGAGGTACCACCGACCCTGCCAGCTAGTGGGAGCCTGGCAGCGGGACCACCTCGGAGCAAAGGAACTTACTCTCCACGAGAGGTACCACCGACCCTGCCAGCTAGTGGGAGCCTGGCAACGGGACCACCTCGGAGAAAAGGGACTTAGCCTCTACGAGAGATCAACCTACCCAGCCAGCTAGTGGGAGCCTGGCGACGGAATCATCATCGGAGCAAAGGGACTTACTCTCTACGAGAGGTACCACCGACCCTGCCAGCTAGTGGGAGCCTGACAACGGGACCATCTCGGAGCAAAGGAACTTACTCTCTACGAGAGGTACCACCGACCCTGCCGGCTAGTGGGAGCCTGGCAACGGGACCACCTCGGAGCGAAGGAACTTACTGTCCACGAGAGGTACCACCGACCCTGCCAGCTAGTGGGAGCCTGGCAGCGGGACCACCTCGGAGCAAAGGAACTTACTCTCCACGAGAGGTACCACCGACCCTGCCAGCTAGTGGGAGCCTGGCAGCGGGACCACCTCGGAGAAAAGGGACTTAGCCTCTACGAGAGATCAACCTACCCAGCCAGCTAGTGGGAGCCTGGCGGCGGAATCATCATCGGAGCAAAGGGACTTACTCTCTACGAGAGGTACCACCGACCCTGCCAGCTAGTGGGAGCCTGGCAACGGGACCATCTCGGAGCAAAGGAACTTACTCTCTACGAGAGGTACCACCGACCCTGCCGGCTAGTGGGAGCCTGACAACGGGACCACCTCGGAGCGAAGGAACTTACTCTCCACGAGTGGTACCACCGACCCTGCCAGCTAGTGGGAGCCTGGCAGCGGGACCACCTCGGAGCAAAGGAACTTACTCTCCACGAGAGGTACCACCGACCCTGCCAGCTAGTGGGAGCCTGGCAGCGGGACCACCTCGGAGAAAAGGACTTGGGCTACCACGAGAGATCAACCTACCCAGCCAGCTAGTGGGAGCCTGGCGGCGGAATCGTCATCGGAGCTAAGGACTTGGGCTACCACGAGAGATCAACCTACCCAGCCAGCTAGTGGGAGCCTGGCGGCGGAATCATCATCGGAGCAAAGGACTTGGGCTACCACGAGAGATCAACCTACCCAGCCAGCTAGTGGGAGCCTGGCGGCGGAATCATCATCGGAGCAAAGGACTTGGGCTACCACGAGAGATCAACCTACCCAGCCAGCTAGTGGGAGCCTGGCGGCGGAATCATCATCGGAGCAAAGGACTTGGGCTACCACGAGAGATCAACCTACCCAGCCAGCTAGTGGGAGCCTGGCGGCGGAATCATCATCGGAGCAAAGGACTTGGGCTACCACGAGAGATCAACCTACCCAGCCAGCTAGTGGGAGCCTGGCGGCGGAATCATCATCGGAGCAAAGGACTTGGGCTACCACGAGAGATCAACCTACCCAGCCAGCTAGTGGGAGCCTGGCGGCTGAATCGTCATCGGAGCTAAGGACTTGGGCTACCACGAGAGATCAACCTACCCAGCCAGCTAGTGGGAGCCTGGCGGCGGAATCATCATCGGAGCTAAGGACTTGGGCTACCACGAGAGATCAACCTACCCAGCCAACTAGTGGGAGCCTGGCGGCGGAATCATCATCGGAGCAAAGGACTTGGGCTACCACGGGAGATCAACCTACCCAGCCAGCTAGTGGGAGCCTGGCGGCGGAATCATCATCGGAGCTAAGGACTTGAGCTACCACGAGAGATCAACCTACCCAGCCAGCTAGTGGGAGCCTGGCGGCGGAATCATCATCGGAGCTAAGGACTTGGGCTACCACGAGAGATCAACCTACCCAGCCAGCTAGTGGGAGCCTGACGGCGGAATCATCATCGGAGCTAAGGACTTAGGCTACTCAATCAAACCTTGCCAAATCCTACATCCTCGAACGGGGAAAAAAGATGGGTTACATGATTCCCCCGACTCAGTTGGTCGGGGGTTAGACTCATTACAAGACAAGATACATACAGGACTCCGCCGAGGCGAGGCTTCCTCAGGGGGTCGGGGTCTGGTGGTCCTCATCCACTTCCTGCTCGCCGGACACTTCCATCCTGCTCAGGCTCTCCATGATCTTCTCCATCTCCTCTGCCTTGGCTAACCAAGAGATGGTGTTGACGGCCGTGACGTAGCACTGCCGTGCCATCCTGGAGTCTCCCTTGACCCTGACCTGGATCCCTCCTGAGCTGAACTTGAGGCATTGGTGGAATGAAGACGGCACACAACGGAAGGCGCTGATGAGGGGTCTTCCGAAGATGGCGTTGTAGCTGCTTGGAGCGTCAACAATGACGAACCGGCAGTTCCTCGAGACTCCTCCCAATTTTACTTGGAGCCCCACTCCACCCTCGACCTCCTTCCTCTCTCCTGAGAATCCGAACAGGGGTCCATCCGAGGCCAACACCCTCCTTGGCTCTACCTTCATCTCGTCAAACGCCTTCTTGAAAATGACGTTGACGGAGCTTCCGTTGTCAACCAAGACCCGGGAGATGGTGTAGCCTTCGATGGATGGCCGTCTGGATGACCAGCGCATCGCAGAACGGATCCTCATGATCCGGCAGGTCCTTCACCGAGAAGGTGATCTTTTCCTCTGGGGGCGGGGTCTGGGAGGTTGAGGCGACGCTCCTTCGGTACATGACATGGAGGCTAGCCTTCCGAGTGGCCTCAACCCCCACTCCACCGTGGATCACTCCTATACCACCTCGGGTTCCCACGTCGACCCGATCCTCGCATATATCATCACCCACTTCTCTGGGTAGAACCTCTTCCACCCGCACCGGCGGCTGCAGCTGGGGCAGGGCCCCTCGCCCCCCTCACTTCAAAGAACTCGGGGCAGGTGGCTGTGGCGTGCCCCTCCACCTGTGGAATCGCAATACGGTAGCGCTCCTCCCCTCTTTCGGCGGGCTGGACGCTCTCGCCTGTTACCTCTTCCCCTCCTATCGCCAAGGCTTGCTGCGGCGGGGGCAAGAGCTGCCTTGGGGCTTGCCTCTGGAAGTTATAACCTCCTTGGCCCCATGATAGTTCCCCCCTCCTTGGATGAGAGCTCTTCCTGGACCTTGGGCAGGTCCTCCCTGCTGCCTCCATCCTGGTTCCGGACCCTCCTGTCCTTGGAACCCCTGAGCTCTCTGCTCCTCTCTCCTTCTTCCTTCCTGATGCTCGAGCCACCCTGCTCCTTTGACTCCACCTCCGTCAACTTCGCCAGCTTCTTGACAATGCCGGGTTGGCTGCCTCCATGGCGATCTCCTCTGCCGCCCTTTCCATCAGCTCCTCGAAGGAAAGGGGGGCCTTCCTGGTCAAGCTCATCTTGAAGAAGCCCTCCTTCAGCCAACGGTGAAGGCCATCTGGAGAGCATACCCTGGCATCTCCTGGACCTCCAAGATCTCCTCTTGGAACCTGTCTACGTAGCGGGCCAGCGACTCCTCGGCCCCTGCCTTATCAAGAAGATGGACTCAGGACTCCTCTTACGCTTCTGGAGGTGGAGAAGCGGAGCTGGAAGCTTCGGCTCAAGTCCTCGAACCATAGATCGACCTCGGAGGGAGTTGATGGAACCAATCCCTTGCCTTCTCCTTCAACGTGATCGCAAAGAGGCGACACTGAAGGCGTCCGTCATTGGCCTGATGGAGACGGCATCCTCGAACCACTGCAGATGTTGGACAGGGTCATCCTTCCCGGAATAGTAAGCCATGTCTGGCTCTCTGAACCCCTCGGGAACGGGAGCTGAGATGATTAGCTCGCTGAAGGGTGGACCCCCTAAGGGGTGGTCTCGCCACCTCCACTCGCGCGACCTGCTCGCCTTGAAGGTTGGCACTCGCCGGGCTGGAGAACAGCTCCCGGCCGGTGAGGTCTTGCTCGACCCCATCGCCCATCCTCTCCTTCCCGGGCCTTCTTCCTGGGACACTTCCTTCTCCCCCCGCTGGGGTCATCTCGCCTAAACCCCTGGGAGTCGACTCGTCGAGGGGGGGAGCTAGCTCCTGGGGGGTCGGGGTGGAGCTGCCACCCGAGGAGCAATGCTTCGCAACATCTCCATGATGCCTTGGATGGAGGCCATGAACTCTTGCCTCCCCACAAAGGGTCCTGGGGTGGGAGCTCGCCGAGATCATCACTACCATCCTTGACCTCCCGTCATGACACTTCTCCTGAGATCTTCTGGCTGGTCACACTCTCCACGCTCACCGCACCAAAATGTTGAAACCAGAAACCTGGTCTCTCGTGGAGTTCGTCCCTCGGGGAAGGGTGACCTCACACCTACTACACTCGAGAGAACGTCACGGACCAAAGATCAAGAAACTAGGAACAGACCCTCGGCTCTAGCACGGAGGTCCCACCTCACACCCGGAAGGCTACCTGAGCTCTTCCCTCTCCCTAGCCAATGCTCGAGCTAGGGTGCCTTGGAGGAGCTCTCTCAACTCTACCAAGAAGAAGCCAAGGGAGGAGCAAGCAAGAAGAAGAAGATGAAGTCCCTCTCCAAGGCACCCAAGGGGGTCTATTTATAGTTTTCCAAAACCCTTGGACCAAAATGACCAAGATACCCTCACGCCCAAAAGCCTTGGGCCAATAGAAAACAGCCACGCCGGGGGGTAAGGGGGGAATTTTCCCCGAGGGCAAGAAGGTAAAAACTGCAAGTAGAGGCCCTGGCCCCCGGCCGTGTCTCTCCCCCACGCCCCACTAGGCCGCCGAGCAAGAAGAGGCGGGGGCGAGACCCTGGCCCCCGGCCGGTCTCGCCCCACTACGCCGCCGAGCAAGAAGAGGCGGGGGCGAGACCCTGACCCCCGGCCGGTCTCGCCCCGCTAGGCCGCCGAGCAAGAAGAGGCGGGGGCGAGACCCTGGCCCCGGGCCGGTCTCGCCCCGCTAGGCCGCTGAACAAGAAGAGGCGGGGGCGAGACCCTGGCCCCCGGCCGGTCTCGCCCCGCTAGGTCGCCGAGCAAGAAGAGGCGGGGGCGAGACCCTGGCCCCCGGCCGGTCTCGCCCCGCTAGGCCGCTGAACAAGAAGAGGCGGGGGCGAGACCCTGGCCCCCGGCCGGTCTCGCCCCGCTAGGCCTCTGAACAAGAAGAGGCGGGGGCGAGACCCTGGCCCCCGGCCGGTCCCGCCCCGCTAGGCCGCCGAGCAAGAAGAGGCGGGGGCGAGACCCTGGCCCCCGGCCGGTCCCGCCCCGCTAGGCCGCCGAGCAAGAAGAGGCGGGGGGCGAGACCCTGGCCCCCGGCCGGTCTCGCCCCGCTAGGCCGCTGAACAAGAAGAGGCGGGGGCGAGACCCTGGCCCCCGGCCGGTCTCGCCCCGCTAGGCCGCCAAGAGTTCGAAATACTTAAAAAAGCCGAGCACGCCTTACATAGGGTCCCCTCTTCGCGAGCTGGGGCGGCCTGCGACCTGGCGGCCTGAGGCGGCTTGCGGCCTGGCGGCCTGGGCGGCTTGCGGCCTGGCGGCCTGGGCGGCTTGCGACCTGGCGGCCTGAGGCGGCTTGCGGCCTGGCGGTCTGGGCGGCTTGCGGCGGCTTGCGGTGGCTTGCCAAGAGCGCCTTGGGGGGAGAAATATTTTCTCCCCCTACTAGTATGTCTTTCAAGTTCACCAAAAATTGGCCCCTAGGAGTGCAAAACTCCCAAAAAGCTTAAAACTTGCTTACCTTGTTTTGGGCCCGCTCTTCGCGAATACGGGGTTGTACATGGTAGATGACATGTGGATGAAGCTTCCTTTGGTCAAAAACACATGTTGGTTTAAAGGTCAAAAACGGCTTCTCCTTTTCACACTTATCATGAAACACATGCTTGAAAAACATGATCAAAATTGGCTAGCATGTTTAACATTTAGGAAAAAATTATCTTAACGTGTATTATCTACCTAAACAGTTGATAGAATACTTTGATCTTCCGTATGTCAACATTGAGCGATCAACTATACATCGGGTTAGCAAAAGTTTGGTTTACCAAAAGTTTGGTTTGGCAAAAGAAAAAAATGAAATGACATGAGTGATATGGATATTTCTTTAAGTTTGCATTTATAAGATCATGCTCATAACCCCAACCCCCCCCCCCCCCCCCCCCCCCTTCCCCCCTCCCCAACCCCCCGAGAAAAAAAGAATAATGTTTCTTTGTTGTTTAAGGCATGCTCATAATTGTTCAATTGCTCGGACCCATTCACAGATTTGGGTTTGTTTGGTTTGATAGTGAGAATGAGAGCATTGACAATGGTGGAGAATGCAGAATGCAGGAGAATGGTTGCGGTCTCAAAAAAGGTTAAAAATGGCGTTTTGGAACAGTGGCGTTGGGAATTGGAGGGTTACCAAAAAGCTGCCGCCAATGGAGAGTGCCCAAACAAACATAACCAGAATGTGTTTCGTTTCTAACTTATATTTAAGGAGCCCTTAGAGCTAGTGGAATAACAAGTAAGAAATTAGTCTCTTTTTCTTCTTCTTAGTTCTCTAATTGTCTATAATTATAGATTTGGTAACTCTCCTTCGAGCTCCCCACCTCTGAGAGGCACCACATTGCTCCACAATATTGTTATGTTTCAAAGAGCAACTAGGCTATATATCCATGCCCAACACATGCAACAACCGACCCTTCTTAGTGCTTCAGTCGTAGAGACTCCTTCTCATACTTGATCTTGATTATTTATTATGTGGTCGCAAGGTATCACATATTCATTTGTATCCAAATGCATGTTTCCTCTCACTCGATGCAACCAATCGAACACTTAGATACATAAGGATGTTACTTTCTTTAATTCCTTTTCTTATTGTCATGCTACGTCCCTACAAATTGGATTGAAGGATCAATGATCATTCACTCAACATCACATTGCAAACTATATTCCTCGGGACTTTTTGCCTCCGTTTGGCTTGACGGTGGTGGTCACAAACATGGAGTTTATGAACCGTCGTTCATAAATGCTCTGTTGGAATATTTTTCATATATTTTTATATTAACATATATGATTCGGGTTTTGAAAATTTTTATAATAGAATAAAAGATTTAGAAAACAAGATGATAATAAAACTTCCATAAACAGAGAAGTGAGAAATAAAAGAAATCAGAATAATATATAGTTTTAAAATCAAGTCTGGGTAGGGCGCGTGATCACTACTGTAACATCCATAATCTCACGCGAAATTTATTTAAATTGTAGGGTCGAGTCGCGACGGATTGTGATCGAGACAGCGCGTCGTCGAGGTACGATATTAGTGTGGTCAAAATGTCTCATTCATTAATTTGTGATTTATGTTAGTTATATTGATAGTGAGACGCATTTTAATTTAGTGACGATGCACGATAAATTGTTATATTTAATAGGAGTTAATATGAATTATCACATTTTGGGGTGTCAATAGCAGGTCTCAAAACCCCCTCTCCTCGTACGGTTAATAAGAAAATCGCACCATGCGATAGGTTAAAACCGCAACTTCTAAAAAAAACCGCACTCTCTTTTCACGGGTTAGAAACCGCAGTCGGCCCTCCCGACTTCTCCCGTTCCCCAAGCGGCGACGCACGAGCCCGACGCCCCCGCTGCCCTAGCCGACGGCCGATCCCTCTCTAGAAATCAACGCCGACTTCTCCTCCTTCCTCTACGGGCGCCGGTGGGTGTTCCTTTTCCTTCCTTGGCCGTGGAAGAACCAGATTCAACCATAACCGGTGGAAGTTGTAACGTTTGGTTCTGGTGAGTTTTATTTCCTCCTTGTCTCTATTCCTTCATGGAAATCCTTCGATTTGGAAGTTAATATAAACTAAGTTTTCATCCTATTGCCCTAATTAGGTTTTGGAGTACGTGATTCACCGCGATATTGGATTTGGGCGCTGTGAGAGCCTCAAGCACTCCCACGTAAAGGTAATATACTATGTTAGCCTTTTGATTTTGGTTACCCTAGTTTATTGGAATTTTTCCAACGAAAACCCTAAGGGGAAAATGTGAAATTTAATGTTTGTCTTGGATTGTATGATTTTGGCGGCCTCGGGGCAAGGTTCTGAAAGTCCACAGCAGTCGGATTTCCTTCGGAAAAACAAATGTCACCGCGTCGAGTGTACGAGCGCCGCACTACCATTGTAAGGAAACCTAATTCCTGTTAGTTAGACATATCAAGAAATGTATTTTGTATACGCATGTGTAGGTTTTGTACAAACATCATGACCATGCATAGAAAGGTGTGGTGGTAGGAAAACGGTCGCGGAAAATGTGTAGGATGACACCCTTCTCCCAGACCAAAATAGTCAAATTATGAACAGTAACGTTAGGTACGAACCCTTACCCGTGTACATAAGATTGGAATTTGTCCAACCAAGGGCGTGAATGTCCCTTCTAATCGACCACGAGAAAGTCAAGGGTCGCTCAGTAGTACACCAAAAGAGATGTCCCAAACAGAGTAGCTCAGACCAAAAAGGTCAGTAAGCACACATAAGTCTTTCCGTGCTAGGTGGAGGCGCACTACCTTTTTCATAAGGCATATGGTACCCTATGAGCAGTATAGTCTT
The DNA here is from genome assembly GCA_039583875.1 of Platanthera guangdongensis. NCBI lineage: Eukaryota > Viridiplantae > Streptophyta > Magnoliopsida > Asparagales > Orchidaceae > Platanthera > Platanthera guangdongensis. Next base: position 44,128,327 of record CM077166.1, read on the forward strand.
GGGAGTTGACTTCTCTTTGAGACAGTTAGTAGATTCGAGAATGTGTCCGCGCGACACTAGGATAATTTAGTTCGTCAGATGGTCTCGGGTCGTTAGTTTCAGATGCGCGTTAAGAGCTACTCTGCCTAGAGCCTTCCAAGTTGATGTGCAGGCTAGATACCACATAGAACTCAAGTATAGACCTGACGTGAGACAATACACTAGTTAGTGAACGCCGAGACTTGAGTTATCGAACGAAAAGTCACGAACATAGAACAAGTAAGTGTATTGACCAGGAAGTATTGCGAAGACATGCATAACATATAACATAAATGTTTTTAATGCACAAAACTATTTTATAAAGACATACATTCATCATATGAGAAAATATTTTTTAGTGTCACTAGGAGGAGTTATTTTTCCTTACTCTGACCTCTCGTGGGCAATGTTTTTACAGGTGACCCAGGTGGGAAGCTACGCCTAGGTTGAGTGTTAAGTGGAGTCAGTTTGTAGTTGCTTCCACTTTCAGTTTTCTCTATTTCAGCATATAATTGTAGTTGTGGACAGTGTACCTTGTTAATGTTTTATATGCCTTGAATCAGACTTATAATGTTATTTCAGATTTTCGGTCATTTCATTTCTAATCATGTTTAGTGACTCTGTGAATCCAGATTTGAGGTATGTGGTTATCCTTAGTTTACTTTCTTAGCTTCCGTTGTAAGTTTTAAATTCTTAGTAGTTGCTTTTTTTACCTGCTGCATACTAGTTTTAATACTGTTTCCTAGTTCTCTTTATATCGCTGACCCGGCCGGATGGCTGATTATTGTAAAACTGGGAAGAGGTGTTACAACTATCCTAAAGAAGTTGCACCACCCTCCGGCGGGGCTTTCAACTGATGCTCACTTCTCAAAGGTACAATATCCGTCTTGATCCCGAAACTCCGATGTGCGCGGACACCGAAGAAGTACTGAGCACCCGAACTCCTACTTGATGAAGCAAACATCAAGAAAAGGAATCACCAAAAAATTCATCGTAAGAGCGGGAGAGAGTGAAAATAGGTTTTCCAAAGAGCATATTAAAATGAATTAAAAAAATCTTCTATGTAGGAGTCTTGTAAAACGGTAAGAAATTTACCACGTAATAATTACAACGGTTATAATTAGTAGGTTTTAATCGCATAGTGAAACATTAGATTTCCAATGTATATGATTAATGACGAGAAAAACACGCAAACGAAATGGTTAGAAATTTACGCGCAAGGGTTGCGAAAAGAGTGAAGTCAACATCTGTTGAGTCGAGTTCTTATCGACACAAGTCGAGTGCTTATCGACGCAACTCAAGCCGACAAAGTTCTTATCGACGCAAGCGTTGAGTTCTTATTGACGCAAGTCATGAAAGGTGGTTTAGTCGAGTTCTTATCGACACAACTTCAGTCGACCCAAGTCGGGTGCGTCGAGTTATTTTCGACGCAAGTCGATGCAATTCAAAAATATTGGATTTACAAAAGTGTAAAATTATTTTGTACAAAAAAACAATTTAATTCATTTATTCCCCAAATTCAAAATTCAAAATCCGGATCTGGTCCGGTGCGCGTGCGTGCGTGTGTGGTTCATGACTTCTCCTTATGTTCCTTTGAACAAATAAAAAATTGTGAATTCCTTTGTAAACTCGCTATCATGAGTGGAGATAAGCATGCCGGGACTAAAAGTTTCATTTTTTTCCTTTATGAAAAGTTTTCCTCCAAATATTTGAACTCCCTCAATTTGGTTTTGGAGTTTTTCATCAATTATGAGCAACCTGCAACCCAACACCAAATGCGAAACTAGGCTCTAATAAAACATTATAAATAAAATGTTTAAACTATAAAATTTCTAACACGTTCGACCTCACCTAAATAATTTCATCCACTTTTATGTTCAAAACTAGTCTTCTTTTTTGATGGCGGTATAACCGTTGTTGTGTCAAACATAAATTGTATGGCGTTGGCGTTTTTGTTCGAACTTACCCGAGCAAAAAAGTTGCGCCGAATGGAGCATTTATCTGCTTGTTTTATCCCTTTTTTAACTAACTTGTCATGTTGGAAGAGATTGAATCATTAAAACTTAATGGTACTTGAGATTTTTTTTCTGCTACCCAAGTTGAAATATGTAGTAGGTTACCTATGGGTGTATGACTGTACGCTATTAACAATAATCTAGATGGGTCTATAGCCAAGTACACAATCCATGTTGCTAAAGCATTCGACCAAACCTGTTATATGAGTTTGTTATGATCCAAAGGTCATAACCACATAGTGGAGCCTTGATGCTACTATCGAAGATGAAGAGCTTGAGGGAGATCTACAAAATCCTTCTATGTAGGGTGTAGAATTGGGAGATGAGACACCAAGCAAAAAATAAAATATCAATTCTTGCTCTATTTTTCCCTTCTAGCCCCAAGGGCATATAAACACAACACATACACACATTCCTTTTGTAATTTAATCATGTAATTGAACAAAATATTAAAATATCCGAACAATATAAAATATAACAAGTAAACTCCTAATTAACTTTTACTCACGACATTTAAATACGATTCATAATAAAAACACATCTAAAAAATGTAACAATAGATTCATTACTAAAGAATAAATATACATAGTTCCCATGCTTCCTTCAATATGAGCTTGCCCTCAAGCTCAAAGGGTATTTGTTTTTTGAATTTAGTATGGTCACGAGTTAATTCCCTATCTACATCTTTTAGTTCTTTAGTTTATTGTCAGAAGAGATACTTGGAGTGATGCCTTCATGATGAGTCGTCGTCATAAAATAGGTATAATCCTTTCGCCTTCTTGGGGTGGAAGAAACAATTAATGTTGGTTGCTTGTCAACTTATGTAGAGAGTGAGTGGCATTATCAAAGATTTCTTGACTTTAGGGTGAAATTGATAGTTATACATAGCTCGATGAATGAGGAAAGCACGACTGGATGATTGGAGAGGTGTGTTAAATGAAGATAATATGGGTAGATGACTACTTTCTCCCAGTAGTCTTGGACAATGTCGATTGCTCATTGATCTGAATAGATGCCCATGCAAAATCCAAAAAACAAATCGGGATAGAGTCAACAATAGATAGAGTCAACTCCATGTGCAACAATACATTGATGGTATAATATGGGGCAGCGTGGGCGTTGATGAGTCGAACCATTGTCAAAAGAAAAGAACTGCAGAAGGATGACTGTAGATGTGAGATCTGAAGAATCAATGATTCATTGGTCGAGTACAACGTCGAATATGGCTTGAGCGCCTCTCCTGCCTTCCGATTCTTTTGTATGTAAATTTACACGAATGATGGATCGAATGAATCTAATACCAAGTTGATTATGCAGTGGACCCTACCACAACTACTTGAGGTAAAGAGCTCGATTGTGAGCCACTAAATCCTCATATTTAGTGAGGGGCTGAGAAACTAAGAGGATAATAAAGTATCAATTTTCTCTCTTTTTTCAACTTAGACCTAGGGACATATAATCTTAAATTAGTCATATTAAAGAAAACTATTAATATGATCAGTGCTTATACGCCATAAGAGGGATTAAGTGATGCTGTTAAAGTGCAATTTTGGGAAGAGTTAGATGATTTAGTAAGGAAAATCCCACAAAGAGAGAAGATATTCATAGGGGGAAACTTAAATAGACATATAAGAAAGAAAAACGTAGATTATACAGCCGTTCATGGAGGATTTGGATATGAATAAAGAAATGAAGAAGGACGAACTATTTTAGACATTGTCATAACACATAAGCTAATTGTGACAAATACGTTTTTCATAAAAAGGGAAGAGCATTTAAGTACGTTTAAAAGAGGACCAAATAAGTCACAAATTGATTATTTTATGACACAAATTTGATAAAATGATTTGTAAAGATTGCAAGATCATACTAGAAGAAAGTTTGACAACACAATAATGGTTAGTGGTGTTAGACATACAAATAAAATAAAATAAATTTAAGACAAGGACAAATATGTTATCAAAAATTTGGTGGTGGAACTTGAATATGGAAAAGCAGGTTGCTTTCAAGGCAGCTGTTATAGAACAACTAGTTGATGACGTTTATGTTCATCCTAGCGTCTCATGAGATGTTATGTCTTCACAGTTAAAGATAAATGAAAAGAACGTACTTGAAGTAGCAAAAGGTCATGCGCCCCCAAATAAAGAGTGTTTGTGTTGGAAAAAGGAAGTGCATGAGAAAGTGAGGGCAAAAAGAGCTAGCTATAAATCATTATACGCTTGTAGGAACGATGAAAATTTAAGGATATTGTTTTGGCCGATGAAACGTGTGAGGGTGTAAACGAAAAACTTGAATCTTAGCGAGACACTTTAGTAAAAAAGGGTTTTAGGTTGAGCAGGGCAAATACGGAGTATATGGATCTTAAATTTAGTATTGCAAAAAGGACGGATGACTTTATTATTATGTGGTGATCGAGATATTTTCCGCGCGAGTGTTTTATTATCTTGGATCGATAATTTAAAAAGATGGAGGCATTGATAAAGATGTGACACAAAATCCAAGCAGGTTGGTTGAAGTGGAGAGGCGCATCAGGGATCTTATGTGATCACAAAGTACCATTAAAACTTAACGACAAGTTTTGTCGTATTGCGATTAGAGCAACGATGCTTTATGGTTCTGAGTGTTGGACAGTGAATTGTGTACATGAGCAAAAAATGGAAGTCGCGGAGATGAGAGTTGTTAGGTGGATGTGTAGACACATGAGACTGGATAGAATTAAGAATGAATGTATCAGGGATAAGACAAGAGTAGCACCAATTGTATAGAAGATGCGAGAAGCTCGACTAAGATGGGTTGGACACGTACAAAGGAGACCTTAAGAGGCACCTGCCAGGCGTTGTGAAAGTTTAGTCACTAGGCATGTTAAACGAGGGAGGGTTAGACCAATAAAGACTTGGAATGAAACTATAAGAAAAGATATGATGTACGTAGGCATTAATGAAATTATGACTAAAGATAGGACACAATGACAACAAAGGATCCATATAGCCGATCCCACTATAGTGAGATAAAGGCTTGAGTGTTGTTGTTCCTTGATTTCACCTAAAAGGGGAAGAATTGATGAAAAGGGTAGAAGGGGCGCGGTGTTGTCGATAGTATTTAATTGTATTTGATGAGATCTGGAGATGAAGTTGACATGATCATTTTTCTGCTTGGTGTCGATTAAGGAGGTTTTGGAGCATTGCTGGAAGGTTCTCGGGCAAACCCTATAATCATCGAAGAATAATTGGAGGTTGGATCTATGAACGGCATGTAACTAAGTCATCAATGAGCGAATTAGTGTCAGGGGTAGAGATCTGCAGAAGGGTGTTGTGCAGTCAGATGCAGGCTAAGGATTTGACAATTGTGGAAAAAGGATTGCAAATGTGATATCTAAAGATGTGTTGATTCATTGTCTGGCTACAATGTCATAAGCGCCTCTCCTGTGTGCAGATTCTTGTGTTGTGAATGCACGAGAATCATGAACTGCGTGACTCTGATACCAATATGTTACAAAGATTATAGTGATGCAGTGGAGCTCTACTACGACTGCTGGAGATGATGAGCTCGGGAGAATGCCGAGCTCCGTTCGACGAACGCCGAGCCCCGTTCGACAAATGCCGAGCTCCATTCGACGAATGTCGAGCCCCGTTCGACGAATGCCGAGCCCCATTCGACGAATGCCGAGCTCCATTCAACAAAAATACTTGATATTTATGCTTCTCTTACTTTCTCATCTTACTCATCGTTTTTGCAAGAGGCTACTTCCTGAACCCATGACCTCATGGTCACAAGACAACACCTCAACCGGTGCGCAAACCTCCCTGTCACACTTTAATCCACACAATTGGGTAAATTATCAAAATACCAAAACATAATAAAAAGCAAGAAAAATACACTTCTAATTAACGTTTAATTATTGATACTAAACAAGACTCGACTCATTACTAAAGATTCATAACTTATGCATGATTATTGAAATTGTTGATTGAATTATCGCACATGCTGGCAATATTTTTCTATTTATTTTCATGAATTTTCATTAGAAACCTGTATTTTTGTTGTATCATGGTTCTCATGCTTCTCATTCATAATAGTTTTTTAAGTATACTTTTTTATTTTATTTTTCGTAGGTAAAGAGCAGTTGATCTACTTAAACTAAGCCATTACAAAGGGATTATGTCGTCTGCCGTCAATCCGCGCTCGCTTTTAGTTCAGGCTTACTTGCATTTCGCTTATTTGTGTTTGGTTTCGCACCTCATGAACATGGTTTGAATCTCGTACATTTGTTGTGTTGAATTCTGCGTATCAAATGATTTTGTTCTGTAGAAAATATTTGTATCCAATTGTCATATCACTCATATACTACATCCAGCTCATGAGATTGCCAAATTTTGAGTGTGAGTGACGAATCCGCATTTGCGCTTAACAGTTCGAACAGGGTACCTTACGAGGGCCGATCAGTGAACTTCTAATTTAGACACTCCGTTTGGCACGGTGGTGGTGGTCATGAACTCAGGAGGTTAAATTGTCATTTGTTAACGTCCACATAAAGAACTTCATCCACTTTTATGATCAAATGTATGATGTTTGTTTGGTGATTCTTAACGAATGACGTTTTATCCCACGCGTTTACAACCGCCGCCACTGTGCCAAACGGAGCCTTAATTATTTGCAATATTCAAAAAAACACACGCGGAATCGGTGCGCTCGGGACAGGCGAAACTTCATGCAAGATTCATGCTACTATGCTAATATATTACCAAAATATCATATTATTTATGTTGACTAGCAGAGTATGCAAGAGGTTGTTTATGAGTGTTGTTACTAGCAAACTCAAATTGGTTTCTAGCAAACCATTATTTTTAGCAAATTCATTATTTTTTAAAATCGCTATTTGAAAACTATTTTGTTACTAGCAAATCAAAATAAATTTTTTTTAAAAAAATTAAATTTTATTTAAAACATTCATTCTTTCAAAATAACGCATTACATATAATGAAATTACAAATGATTTTAAATGTTTTTATTCAACTACTTATGTTAGCATTAGAAATGAGTCAAAATGCCGTAAAATTTTGTTTAGTGTGTTAAAAACTCTCTTTTCAACAAAATATTATTATCTACACCAAAATTTTTAAACAAAATATCGCACGATTTAGAAATATATTTGAATTCTAATTCTTATAAGGGTGTGCTGTATATACGAGTTAAATGTATATAATAATATACACATCTTTTTGAACTGTGTCTTATATGTATATTTTCATGAAAAAGTGGGTTTGCTAATAACAAAAAGAACTTCATCCACTTTTATGATCAAATGTATGATGTTTGTTTGGTGATTCTTAACGAATGACGTTTTGTTCCACGCGTTTACAACCTCCACCACCGTGCCAAACGGAGCCTTAATTATCTGCAATATTCAAAAAAACACACGAATCGGTGCGCTCGGATAGGCGAAACTTCATGCAAGATTCATGCTACTATGCTAATATATTACCAAAATATCATATTATTTATGTAGACTAGCAGAGTATGCAAGAGGTTGTTTATGAGTGTTGTTACTAGCAAATCCAAATTGGTTTCTAGCAAATCATTATTATTAGCAACTCATAATTTTTCAAAATGGCTATTTGAAAACCATTTTGTTACTAGCAAATCAAAATAAATTTTTTAAAATTAAATTTTATTTAAAACATTCATTTTTTCAAAATAACACACTACATATAATGAAATTACAAATGATTTCAAATGTTTTCATTCAACTACTTATATTGACATTAGAAATGAGTCAAAATGCTGCAAAATTTTTTTTAATATGTTAAAAACTCCCTTTTTAACAAAATATTATTATCTACACCAAAATTTTTAAACAAAATATCGCCCGATTTAAAAATATATTTGAATTCTAATTCTTATAAGGGTGTGTTGTATATACGAGTTAAGTATATATAATAATATACACATCTTTTTGAACTGCGTCTTATATGTATATTTTCATGAAAAAGTGGGTTTGCTAATAACAAAAAGGGTTTGCCGCATGTTTTTTTTTCTGTTTTGCTAGTAACAAAAGTGGGTTTGCTAATATCAGCGCCCTTGTTTATACATAAATCTATAGATTCCTGATGCATGGGACTATGGGTATGATTTATATTATTAAATTTAGCCATCAAGCAATTTATGGTATATATTTAAATGTTTAATTATTCGAATTATGGGCCTTATGGCACTGCTTCTTATTGCAAGTTTGCAACATATATGTTTATATTTGTAAATCATGTGCTTGTTGTGTGGTTAAACCTTTGTTTGGCACGGCGGCGACAGTCATGAGCGTGTTGGTTATGAACTGTCGTTCGTGAGCAACACCAGATCTCACCCAAGGAGCTTCATCCGTTTTTATGTTCAGAACTAATTTCTTTTCTTGATGGTAGTCATAACTGTTGTCATGCCAAACCTACATTCTATGACGGAGGCATTTTTATCCAAACTCATCGGAGCGAAAAGTTGCGCCAAACGAAGCCTAAAACTCCATTTGGCGCGACGGTGGCAATAGTGAGCACGGTGATTATGAACCGTTTGTTCATGAATGCCCAATCACAAGTAAGGAACTTCATCCATTTTTATGTTCAAATCAAGTTTTCTTTTAGTGGTGGAGATCATAATCGTTGTTATGCCAAACATACATTCTATGACAGTGGCATTCTGGTACAAACTCACCAAAGCAAAAACTCTTAGGCTCTGTTTGAGGCAGCTTATGTTGATGGGTAATCTCTTTTCAAAATGCAAACACAGTTTTATAGATGTTTGATTGTGTAATTAGAAAACCACTTATTTCAAATTTTGTTGATAAGCTATTTTTTCATAAGTTTTCTGAGTGAAGCTTACGACTACTCATAAACACTTATCTCTTAAAAAAGCTCTAGGCGCTTGCTGAAATCCGCCATGGAGATGATCATTCGGCAATGGCGGCGCTGATTTTATATGCATATGACTACAAACAACATAAATAAAAAATTCTTTTTCATCAGCACTTGTGCACAAACTGTCCAAACACTTTGTAGCTTATTCATCATAGCTTCAATAACAGCTCTATTCAATCAATTCTATTCAATGCGCAGATTTTCATCAGCATCAACTGTTCCAAACAGAGTTTGAGAGTTGAATATCCTTTGTGAATGCCATTAACAATGGAGTTGTAGAAATTCTTATTCATGTTGTAATAATGCTGATTAAGGATTCATTTCCTATTTGTTTTAATTATAGTCTTTTATTTTTGCCCATCATTATATACATTTAAGAGCATCCCATAAATTTTGTAGATAAAAGTCAAAGAGAGAGAAAATACTCCAATTTATTAATTATTCATACTTCTATTACAACTTGTACATGTATGCATAAATAATTACATATATATATGAAGAGAAAGGAAGAGGAAATTCCAATCCTATGACGTGAGACTAAAGAGAATGTACATGAGCTCAAAGAATGGATTTTTCATATTGGGTGTTTTCATTTCTTCTTAACACTCCGTGCAAGCTGGAGCATATAAGTCATAGGCGCCAAGCTTGGATAAGAACTGATGATATAACGGTCGAGAAAGGGCTTTAGTTAAAAATGTCAGCAACTTTCCTTGTAGTAGGAACATGCTCTAATTCTAATTTCTTTGGTTGAATTTTTTTCCCGAATGAAGTGATAGCCAACTTCAATATGCTTGATTCGTTCATGGAATACGAGATTCTTGATAATATTTATAGCATCTTGACTGTCAAAGAACAAGGCTATCAGAGATGAGAGTTTGAATCCCAAATCATTTAGAAGACTTTCAATCCAAGTTAGCTCAGACACAACAACTGCCATATCACGGTACTCAGCTTCAGCAGACGAGCAAGCAATACTAGTCTGCTTCTAGCGACGCCAGGTAATAAGGCGTCTACCAAAGTATGTACAAAAACTAATTGTGGAACACCTATCATCAAGAGAACCTTGTAGTCAGCATCAGAATACACAACAAGAGATAAAGAGGTAGATGGTTTGTAAACAAGTCCATGTCCCGGGGCAGTCTTCAAATATCTGAGAATGCACTCGATGACTTGGAGATGCGATGTCCGAAGAGCATGCCTAAATCGACTCACAACCCCCACAACAAATGAGATATCAGGTCGTATAACCATAAGATAAATCACTCTCCCCATCAAGCGTCAATAATACTCTCGATTTGTATGCAGTGGGTCAGAATCAGAACCATGAGCATAAAGTTTTTGATTTACATCCATAGGGGTGTACGCATGTTTTGTAACGACTTCATCCGTTCACATAGTATATACTAGAAGGTCCGGTCGGGGCCCCACAACATATACCACAAAACAGACGGCGAAGTCATGGAGTGATACCAGTGTTGCGCATCCTAACACATTGCATTCTAGTGGAAGCTTATAACACGACACCGAACGCCAAATATGAATGTCCACCATATAAAGCATCCACATTTATATACATAAACATGAATGTTTTGCAAATACAAAGTCAGTTGGCTTTATGACCTTACAAGTCCTTTACAACAGTGGCTTCTACATTGGCACGCAGACCAGCCACATATAAACAAAACATCACATTTAAGCTTAGCCTTCAAGGGCTAGCAGCAGCAACAACAACGGCAGCAGCGAGGACTTCATCCTTTATGTGTCCCGCTTGGTTCTCCAGCACCTGCACAGGGACAGCCCACCCAACAGTGGCAAACAAGGCAACAGTCAGCATTCAGCTAACCAATTTTATAACAACCCCACCCCTTTCCCGGGCAGTGGTATTTCTTCCCTTTAGGCATAGCATTTCACAGACAAATATATATATTCATACATTGTGCTTTCACGCACATACATTCCATCACAACCGTCAGCCACGCGGCCCGACGATCCGTGCACTCAGGGCACATTCTTGGTGTACCGGCGAACCAGGGTCCCACCACCGTATCAGGGCTACAACCCAACGGTAAAATTGAGTGTTTTGTTCCATGACGTGCAGTCGGAGACTTTTGTCTTAATGCACCTGGATTGGCCCATAGCCCCCATTGTGTCATGGCGCACAGGCCTAAGACTCTTGCTATGTGCTCCAACAGACTGCACTTTCAGGTCTCATGTCGGACAGACATAACGCATGTCGGATCAGCCACCCCCATTGCTCAAATCGCCTTGCCATCACCGAATACCAATGTACTCGCGGCTAAATAAAAGGCGTGGGTCGGTTTCACCGTTCCTGTTTCCATGAGCTCATCAGCTCACACATAACCAACCCATCCTCACAGAACTGGCTTCACATTCATCGGTTACCTAGGAGCCACGCCTCGCGTTAGCGACAAAACACAATTTTCGTCCCTACGCTTAACCGTTCACTTGAGAGTATTTTGCTGGACTGCCAAGCCAGTACTTCCTGCTACTCCCCTTCACAGGCACAACCCATCAAGCAGTATCAGCATTACAAGCATCAAAGGGTCTTTCCTGGACTCACATACCAGTACTTCCTGCTATTACGCTTTACAGGCACAAACCAATAAACATCACAAGTATCAAGGGTATTTTCCTGGCTTACCAGTCCAGTACTTCTTGCTACTCCCCTTCACAGGCACAACCCATGAACATTAAGCATTACAAGGGTATTTTCTGGACTACCACTCCAGTACTTCCTACTACTGCCTTCACAGGTTTAACCCATCGACTCCTAAACGACACGTTTCTCACGGAGTCTTCTCCAGTGCGTATATGCAATATCACCAATCCAAACCAACCTGTCCAGATGAGTTTCACACAGCATGCCTATTCCGTACTCCATTTCCGGATCTATATGCCAAATGATTGGGGATTCCATGACTCAATCTAAGGGACTCCCGTAGCAAGCCACCTTCTAGTGGGGGAATCATATGCACATGCCAAAAAGGAAGCCTTCACATGACTGAGAAGAAAGGTCGTTATCCTTGACGATCGTTTTGGCGCCATGGAATTCTAGCCGGTTGGAAAGCACCGCAGTAGCTTTGCCTACAGAAATATGGCCTCAGATCTCAGATCAGAATCCTCAAGCTCCTCCAACGAACGGACCTCTCCTCTTCCTCCTCCTCCTTCTCCTTGCTCTCCCTCTCTTAAGCTTTAGAAAGATAATGGCTAAGTAATAAGTGAGCTTTATCTTCTCATTCTCGGCCTTAAAGCAGCATGGAGACACATGGACCATCAGATCCCAGAAGAAGGAGATGAACGACCATAAAATTCTCTAAAATTGTCTTTTCGGGTCTGACATGCCCTGTGACACGCCCGTGTCGCAGGGCGTGTACCTTAAGAGATATACGAACTGACTTATCCAAAACAGGTCACGGCCAGGGTACACGCCCGTGTCGGCCCAGTCACGCCCGTGACATAGGGCGTGTACCTCACTCGAGTCATACTCGAGACCTACTCGAGAGGAATACTCGAGTATTTAGTCATGACATGCCCGTGTCACATGACCGACACGCCCGTGTTCCTTAGGTACTCGAGACATTTCAACCCACTCGAGACATTTCCTCGAGATCTACTCGAGTCATCACATAGAACAGGACATGCCCGTGTCCAAAGGATGACACGCCTGTGTCCAAAGGATGACACGCCCATGTCACCAATACTCGAGACTCACTCGAGACCCACTCGAGACAATCACTCGAGCAGTCATTTGGGCAGAACACGCCCCTGACACGCCCCCTAACACGCCCCCTGACACGCCCATATCATAGGGCATGTACACTCAAAATGTTCGTCGAGCGTATTTTCGTCGACCTCTCACCGACTGCTCACCCGAGCAGGACTTGCCCTAGGACACGCCCGTATCCCAGGCCGTGTCATCCAATTTTTCCCAATCCTGGGATTTGGGGTGTTACAACCCTCCCCTCCTTATAATAAATTTCGTCCCCGAAATTTTCACATAGGAAGGAAATTAAGCAGAACAGGTTTTATTCTATAATCGTTTAATACAACGCGACACGCACTACATAACAGTTACACAAAGAGCTCAGGAAACTCAGCACGCATGGTCTGCTCTTGCTCCCATGTTAGCTCCTCACGACCGCAATTGTCACACCAGACTTTGACCATCCCGATCGTCTTATTTCGCAGCTGTTTAGCGGCACAATCCTCGATCCGAATGGGTTGAACCTTGTCGTTAACCCATACTACACCGGCACACGATCAGTCTCGGTCACTTGAGTTGGATCTTTGACGGCTTTCCGAAGCACAAAGATGTGAAACACATCATGTAATCCACCCAAGTCTGCCGAAAGAGCTAGCCGATATGCAGCTTCCCCAACTCGCTCTACCACTTCAAATGGACCAAGGTATCTGGGACTCAACTTTTTCAGACGTCGAATCCTGGATACGCCTTTGAAGGGTTTGATCTTCAAGTATACATAGTTGCCCACTGAGAACTCCACGTTCCGGTGCTTGGAGTTGTAGTATTTCTCTTGACGATCTTGGGCCATCAGTAACCTTTCTTGAATAGTGCGTATCGTCGAGTTCGCTTCCTCGACTTCGTTGTGTCTATATACTTTGGATTCGCCTGCTTTTTCCCAAGCCAATAGTGTACGACACTTCCGGCCATACAAAACTTCAAACGGTGTCATACCGATGCTCGCTTGGTAGTTGTTATTATAGGCAAACTCCACTAGATAGAGATGATCTTCTCATCTCTTTTCAAAGTGCAAGGCGCACATTCAGAGCATATCCTCCATGGTTCTGTTGGTCCTCTCAGTCTGGCCATCTGTTTGGGGATGGAAGGCCGTATTGAACGCCAATTTTGTGCCCAATAGTTGATGGATTAGCCTCCAGTCACTCGATGTGAACCGCCCATCATGATCACTTACGATGCTCCTAGGAACACCGTGTAGCCGTACAATCTGCTCAACATAAAGCTTTGCCAAACTTTCCACAGAATCGTCTCGTTTATTTGGAAGGAAGTGTGCCACCTTTGTCAGCCGATCTGCAATCACCCAGATTGAATCATTCCCGCGCTGAGATCTCGGCAACCCGTGCACAAAATCCATAGAAATATCACCGAATTCCATTCCGGAATCGACAACGACTTCAATAAGCCGCCAGGCTTCTGGCATTCCGCCTTCACTAAAGCGCAAGTTTGGCATTTGGCCACATAATGAGCGACATCTTTCTTCAGTCCTGGCCACTAGAACAGCTTCTTCATATCCCTGAACATCTTTATGCTCCCATGGTGAATTGAGTACTTCGTATAGTGCGCCTCATACATCAACTCTTCCCTCAACTTACACAAACTCGGGATGCACACACGGCCCTCTTTTCGCAAAAGGTCGTCATCCCAGGAGAATTTGCCCTCTGGCCCGTCCTTGGCATAACGTTGGAGACTCTCATCCAGCTTTGTTGCTCGTCGAACCCTGTCCGCAAGGTCACACTGCACCTCCGTCTAGTTCAAACATGCATCGGCTGTCGAATTCTTGTCAACACAAGAAATCTCTAACACTTCCAACTCCTGGATTAGACGTTCATCATGCCTCTGTAACCAGCTTGCTCTTGCCGGCGCTCTCCGACTCAAGGCATCAACGAATACATTTCCCTTCCCGGGAGTATAATGAATCGCAAAGGTGTAGTCCCCAAGGAACTCCAACCACCTTCGCTGTCGCATATTCAGGTCCTTCTGCTCCAATAAGTACTTTAGGCTCTTGTTGTCTGTATAGATTTCCACTTTCACGCCATACAGATAATGCCGCCATAACTTCAGTGCAAAGATCACCGCCGCCAACTCTAAGTCGTGGACGAGATAATTCCTCCTGTGCACCTTCAACTGGTGTGAGCCATAAGCAATCACTTTCCCATTTTGCAGAAGAATGCAGCCTAAGCCGCTCCCTGAAGCATCACTGTAAATCTCAAATCCGTCAGTACCACATGGAGATGTCAACATAGGCGTCGTGGTCAACCGACACTTCAGCTCTTCAAAAGCTCGCGTGCACGCCGACATCCAAACGAACTTCTGATCCTTTCTCGTCAGTGTGGTTAGAGGCGAAGCAATCCGTGAGAAGTTTACAACAAATATTCGATAGTAGCCCGCTAGTCCAAGGAAGCTTCTGACTTCGGCCACCGAAGACAACACTAGCCACTACTGTATGACCCTTATCTTTACTGGATCCACAGTTATTCCCTCTCCGCTTACCACATGACCTAGAAAAGCCATCGACAATAGCCAAAACTCGCACTTCGAGAACTTGGCATAGAGCTTACTCTTCCTCAAGTCTGCAACACCAACCGCAAGTGGTTCTCGTGATCAGCTTTAGATTTCGAGTACACCAGGATATCATCAATGAATACAATCACGAACAAGTCCAGGTACTCTCAGAACGTTCGGTGCATCAGGTCCATAAACACTGATGGCACATTACACAGTCCAAACGGTATTACCGTGAACTCATAATGCCTGTAACGTGTTCCAAATGCGGTCTTGAGAATGCCTTCTTCCCGTATCTGCAACTGGTAATAACTAGACTTTAAATCCAACTTCGAGTAGACGGTTGATCCCACCACCTGATCGAACAACTCATCAATCCGGGGAATCAGATACTTATTCTTCTCGGTCAACTTGTTCAGTTCACGGTAGTCAATACATAACCGCAAACCACTGTCTTTCTTTTTCACAAACAGAACAGGCGCGCTCCAAGGTGACATGCTTGGGCGTATATAACCCTGCTCCAGCAACTCTTGTAGTTGGACTTTCAACTCCGCCATTTCCTTTGGCGCGATGCGATATGGCGAGCAGGCCACAGGTTTCGCACCTAGCACCAACTCGATCATGAAGTCAATCTCTCGCTGGGGTGGTATCCCAGGGAGATCCTTGGGAAACACATCTGCAAATTCCGATACAATTGGAACATCGCTCACACCGGCCTTAGGCTCAACAGCCTGAATCAGCGTGAAGTAGCACTCCGCGCCCTTTCGAACAGCCTTAACGACTTGGAGTGCAGACATCAACGTCCCGCCCACTCCTCGCATCCCTGCGAACTTAGTCTCATGTTTGGTATGCTGGCCTAACGTGATCTCTTTGGCATTACAATCAATCAAGGCATGCTGCTCCGCGAGCCAATCCATACCAAAGATCACATCGAATTCCGATATCGGTAATAAAAATGCAGTCAAATAGAAATCCCGACCTCCTATTTGGACCGCCACATCGCAAGCTCGATCCACGAGCATCAAACAACCATTCGGCAACACCACCCTGACGCTATCTGTCTTCACACGACTAGGTATCCCAAGCAGCGCTATGAACTCTTTAGACAGAAAAGAATGTTACGCACCCGTATCAAACAGTGCTCGCGCCAGCGTGTTCCGAATCATCACAAATCCTGTGACCATCATGTCACACACACAAGCCGCATACAAATAAGCAATAAACAAAAATGCGATAAGCAAAACAATGCAATAACTTAACTCGTACCTGTGATGACGTCACTCTGCTTAATGGCCTCCTGCAGGCCAAGATTGTAGACTCGTGCCTGCACCTAAGAGGCAGAGGACTCCACGACTGCCTTTCCTTTCTTTGCATATGACGCACCCGCCTTCTTTTCACTCTTTGGCGGTACCACCAGACAATCACGGGCTATATGCCCCACCCGTCCACACGTAAAGCACGTACGAGTCTCCGGGCTTGAAGTGGTCCCCGATGTTGCTCCCGATGCAACCGAAGAAGGAGCGTGTCCAGCCGACTTGGACCTCTTGCCCCATCTCTTCTTATAATACGCTTTCCCAGGTCGGGGCACCTTAAACTCCGGCTTTGTCACAGCCAAGGCCCGTTTCCTTTGCACCCTCTTCATGTCCTTCTCCCGCGCGCACGCAGTGTCGACCAACGCCTGGAAGCCTTAGTTCACGGAACTAAAGAGCAAGAATCGTAACTCGTCCTGCAGTCCTTCATAGAACCTATTCGTCTTCCTCTGCTCATCGGCAAAGATCGAACCCGCATAACATCCCAACCTCGTGAACTCATGCAGGTAAGCTTCAACACTGCCTTCACCTTGTGTCCGCCTTTGGAAATCGTTCTCCATGGCAATACGTTGTGCCGCTGGGAGGTGCTTTGCTAGGAATAGGCGGGAGAATTCCTCCATCAACACTTGTGTTAATGGTCTCCCCTTTAGGTGATGTAACTCCATCTCATCCCACCACAATCGCGCCTCTCCTTCCAGCAAGAAGGTGACTAAGGTGACCTTTTGATCATCCTCCGTCCCGATCGTCGTCATTATCCGCTTGACGCGCGACAACCAGTCCTCTGCCTGCGTAGGGGATCCCATGCCCGTAAACGTAGGCGGGTTGAAACTCATGAACGGTTTCAATTGTCTCTCAGCTGCTCGAGGAGCCACAGCTGCAACAGGTTCTGGCCTCGCCGCAACCTGTTCTGGCCTCAATGCCGGTTGCGCCTGCCATTGCGCCTGCCCAAGAGGCTGTGCTTGAATCATCACAAACAAGGCCTTAGCAACTAATCACACAGTTTCCGCAGAAGGCGGAGGTGTAGGCACCTCAGCTGGTGTCGTACTTTCATCAGAACGTTGGGTCTCCGATTGCCACGCACCACTCCGGGTCACCTATAGGTGAACAAGACACACACATTAGCGACCACACACAAGCAAACCAACAAAATAGGAACGCACAGGTTCCTCAAACAAATGTATTTGCATTCCTAAAGTGGAAATTCATGAGTTCATTAGTGTTAACATGGTTCACAGAGACACGTGCTGGCAACCCCACAAAAGAATTCGATCACGAATTTGAATGGGAAAGACCGAGACAACTGATACCAAAAATGTAATGACTCCATCTATTCACATAGTATATACTAGAAGGTCCGGCCGGGCCCCCACAAAACAGGCAGCGAAGTCACGGAGTGATACCAGAGTTGCGCATCCTAACACATTGCATTCTAACGGAAGCTTATAACACGACACCGAACGCCAAATATGAATGTCCACCATATAAAGCATCCACATTTATATACATAAACAGGAATGTTTTGCAAATACAAAGTCAGTTGGCCTTATGGCCTTACAAGTCCTTTACAACAGTGGCTTCTACATTGGCGCGCAGGCCAACCACATATAAACAAAACATTACATATAAGCTTAGCCTTCAAGGGCTAGCATCAGCAACAATGGCAGAAGCGGGGACTTCAGCCTTTTTGTGTCCTGCTTGGTTCTCCAGCACCTGCACAGGGACAGCCCACCCAACAGTGGAAAATAAGGCAACAGTCAGCATTCAGCTGACCAATTTTATAACGACCCCTCCCCTTTCCCGGGGCAGTGGTATTCCTTCCCTGCAGGCATAACATTTCACAGGCAAATATATATATATTCATACATTGTGCTCTCATGCACATACATTCCATCACAACCGTCAGCCACGCGACCCGACGATCCGTGCACTCAGGGAACATTCTTGGTGTACAGGCGAACTAGGGTCCCACCACCGTATCAGGGCTACAAACCAACAGTAAAATTGAGCGTTTTGCTCCATGGCGTGCAGCCGGAGACTTTAGTCTTAATGCACCGGAATTGTCCCGTAGCCCCCCATTGTGTCATGGCGCGCAGGCCTAAGTCTCTTGTTATGCACTCCAACAGACCACACTTTCAGGTCTCATGTCGGACGGACATAGCGCAGGTCGGATCAACCACCCCCCGTTGCTCAAATCACCTTGCCATCACCGAATACCAATGTACTCGCGGCTAAATAAAAGGCACGGGTTGGTTTCACAGTTCCTGTTTCCTTGAGCTCATCAGCTCACACATAACCAACCCATCCTCACAGAACTGGCTTCACATTCATCGGTTACCTAGGAGCCACGCCTCGTGTTAGCAACAGAACTCAATTTCCATCCATAGGCTTAACAATGCACTTGAGAGTATTTTCCTGGACTTCCAAGCCAGTACTTCCTGCTACTCCCGTTCACAGGCATAACCTATCAAGAAGTATCAACATTACAAGCATCAAAGGGTCTTTCCTGGACTCACGTACCAGTACTTCCTGCTACTACCCTTCACAGGCACAACCCAATAAACATCACAAGTATCAAGGGTATTTTCCTGGCTTACCAGTCCAGTACTTCTTGCTACTCCCCTTCACAGGCACAACCCATGAACATTAAGCATTACATGGGTATTTCTTGGACTACCACTCCAGTACTTCATGCTACTGCCCTTCACAGGTTTAACCCATCGACTCCTAAATGACACGTTTCTCACGGAGTCTTCTCCGGTGCGTATATGCAACATCACCAATGCAGACCAACCTGTCCAGATGGGCTTCATACAACATGCCTATTCCGTAGTCCATTTCCGGATATATATGCCAAATGATTGGGGATTCCATGACTCAACCCAAGGGACTCCCATAACAAGCCACCTTCTGGTGGGGGAATCATATGCACATGCCAAAAAAGAAGCCTTCACATGGCTAGGAAGAAAGGTCGTTAGCCTTGATGATCGTTTTGGCGCCATGGAATTCTAGCCGGTTGGAAAGCACCGCAGCAGCTTTGCCTCCAGAAATATGGCCTTAGATCTCAGATCAGAATTCTCAAGCTCCTCCAACGAACGGACCTCTCCTCTTCCTCCTCCTCCTTCTCCTTGCTCTCCTCTCTCTCTCTCTCTTAAGGTTTAGAAAGATAATGGCTAAGTAAGAAGTGAGCTTTCTCTTCTCATTCTCGGCCTTAAAGCAGCAAGGAGACACATGGACCGTAAGATCCCAGAATAAGGAGATGAATGGCCATAAAATTCTCTAAAATTATCTTTTCGGGTCTGACACGCCCGTGTCACAGGGCATTACCTTAAGCGGTACACGAACCGACTTATCTAAAACAGGTCACGACAGGGTACACGCCCGTGTCGGCCCAGTCACGCCCGTGACATAGAGCGTGTACCTCACTCGAGTCATACTCGAGACCTACTCGAGAGGAATACTCGAGTATTTAGTCATGACACGCCCGTGTCACATGGCCGATATGCACGTGTTCCTTAGGTACTCGAGACATTTCTACCCACTCGAGACATTTCCTCGAGATCTACTCGAGTCATCACATAGAACAGGACACGCCCGTGTCCAAAGGATGACATGCCCGTATCCAAAGGATGACACGCCCGTGTCACCAATACTCGAGACTCACTCGAGACTTGCTCGAGACAATCACTCGAGTAGTCGTTTGTGTAGGACACGCCCTTGCCACATCCCCTAACACGCCCGTGTCATAGGGCGTGTACACTCAAAATGTTCGTCGAGCGTATTTTCGTCGACCTCTCGCTGGCTGCTCACCCGAGCAGGACACGCCCTGGGACACGCCCGTGTCCCAGGCTGTGTCATCCAATTTTTCCCAATACTGGTATTTGGGGTGTTACATGTTTGCATCCTGAAGAGCCAGCATTTTGAAAAAGATCAATACAGTACTTCTGTTGGGATGAGACAAGACCATTAGGTCATCTTGTGACCTCAAGCCCAAAGAAGTATCGAAGATTTCCCAGGTCTTTCATATGAAATGTTGAGTTTAAATGTTGCTTGATTTATTGTATCCCTGCGGAGTCATCACCCATAATTAGAATATCATCAACATATACAAGGAGACTCACAAAGATTTTTGGTTGATGATGGGTGAAGAGGGAGAAGTCAACCGAGCTTCGTGTAAACCCAACTTCTCAAACCACCTTACTGAATTTTCAAACCAAGCACGAGGGGACTGTTTGAGACCATATATAGATTTCCAGAGATGACATAAACGAGACTCCCTCATGGTCTCAAACCCGGGAGGTTGGTGCATATAAATAATTTCTTGAAGATCATCATTGAGAAAGACATTTTTAATATCTAACTGATGTAAGGGCCACTGACGATGAACGACTAAGGAGATAGGACCTGAACGGTATTTAACTTGATAACCGGGGAAAAGGTTTCATCATAATCAAGGTCTTGCTGCTGAGTGAAATCCAGGTCCACGAGACGAGCTTTTAAGCGGTCAACAACCCTGTCTACAACATGTTTGATAACAAAGACCCACTTGCAACTGACACATGACTGACTGAGAGGAAGAGGAACTAGATCACAAGTCTGGTTAGCCCAGACGACAATCATTTCATCATCCATGGTCGCCTGCCATCCCGTGTGTTAAAGAGCTTCCTACACAGAGTTAGGAATAAAAATGGAGGAAAGAGAGATTAAAAATTTTAGGAGTGGCAGAGAGAGACGATGTAAAGATACATAATTCGCCAAGGGATGAGCCATAAAGGTTGATGCTGGATCAGCAGGCCGCGAGATGGCATTGGTAGAAGGGAGTTGTTGTAGGGGATCAGTCTTGGACAAACGACAAGAATAGACACGAAGAGGTGGTGGAGGTATATTAGGCGCTGGAGCGATGAAGGAAGAGGTTGGAGAGACGGAGTAGTGACAGGGACAACAAGACGAGCGACAGGGAAAGGTAGAGACAGTGTTGAAGGAGATGAGTGGAATGGTTGATTCTCGAGAAAGGTTATATCCGCTGAAACGATCAGCTTGCCCTCGATAGGAGAGTAGCAGACATAACTTTTTTAAGTGCCATAGTAGCCAACAAACATACATTTGGTGGTGCGTGCAGCTATCTTGTCAATAGGTGGACCAAGCATGTGAACATAACACACACAACCAAAGATATGAGGTGTGAGGGAGAATGAAGTCTTGGAAGGAAATAGGAGACTAAACAGAGATACGAAGTCCAGCATGGAGGGGGGCATGCAGTTGATGAGATGACAAACAGTAGAAATCACAAAATTCCAATATTCTGTGGGAACCTACATTTGAAACATGAGTGACCGGATGACATCAAAGAGGTCATCATTTTTTTGCTCGGCCATACCGTTTTGTTGGGGGGGGGGGGTATACGTACATGAGGTTTGATGTATAATGTCAAACTTGACGCATAAATTTGAGAATGTGCGACTAGTGTATTCACAATTATTGTTTGTACGAATGATTTTAACGTAGTCGAGAATTGCGTACGCGTCTCAGTAAGAAAAGTACGAAAAAAAGATGTCAGTTCAGTATGATCATGAAGTAGATATAACCTAGTGAGATGCGAGTAATCATCAATAAAGGTAATAGAGTAGTGATATCCAAAAACACTAGGGATTTTATAGGATCCCCAAATATCAGAATGCACTAAAGATAAAAGAATAGCACTCCGGGTACATTTAGGAGATAAAGAAGTATGATACTATTTGCCATATATTCAAGATTTATAAGAAAACTCTTGCAATGAGACGTCAGTAAGAGCCTTCTTAAGAATCGGGAGAGGAGCATACCCGAGACAACAATGCTAATTGACAGTGGAGACAGTAGAGAGAACGATAGGTGGAACATCCAAGAGATAAATCTCATTCGACAGCCATCCTTAACCCTTCGCGTTTGGCAATACAGCACAACAAAAGAGGAAGGAGAAAAAGTTATACAATAGTCAAGTTCCTAAGTAAGGCGACTAACTGATAGCAGATTGAAGGGGAACCCCAACACATGAAGAACCGAGGATTGAGGGAGAGTGCAGATAAGCTGAAGATCAGCATCACCAGAGATCAGAGTGGTGTCACCATTTGCTACAGTGATGAACTTGGGATAAGCAGACTGTATGTACTGTTGGGTTTTCTATATTAGAGTGGAGCAACACATCATATGTGCGCAGTAGAATAAACACACAAGAATAACCCAAAAGAGTATAGGATCTTGCGATCCCCATGAATCGAGAAATGGGAGTATACAACAAGATATTGTGCATGGGAGGGATTGAGTCTTTACTCAACCAAGATGCTCCAATGATCTAGTCCAGAAATAGGTGTTTGAGTCCACAAAAAATTGATTCGTGACACTACAGGTATCCACACGAGTGGTGGAGAACCCCAAGGACTTGTCCCACAAGCACTTGGTCGGATAAGGACTGCTCTCTCCGTCACCACAAATTGCCAGATTTGTTTCCAGGAGAGGCGGCAACAAGAAGAAGTCACGATAGGATCTAGGGTAAGTGACGATTTCAAAAGCACGCACTTCAGCTACACACACCCATGAAAACTCTTTTCCGAGTCTATTTATATCCAAGGATAACAAACAGACAAAAGCCCTATAAGAAGTCTGCCAAAAGTCGACTTGCGTCGAAATGTATCAACGCGCTTCGATAAGAACTCGACACAACGTCGATAATAAGTCGATGACACTTGACGTAACTTGCGTCAACACGCAGTCGACCCACTTGCGTCGAATGGAAGCCAACGTAATGTCGATATCTACTCGTCGTAGTGTCGATTAGAGGTCCGCAGACACATCGAGCTTGGTTGCATCGATAGGAAGTCGATGTGCGTCGTTACACACTCGACATGCGTCATTACGCACTCAATGCAACCCGTCAATAATATTAATGTCATAGGAGTTTGAAAGTGAGGGGATAGACCTAACTTTACTCTAGAGGGGGGTGAATAGAGTATTTTCTAAAAAACTTTAATTTATTTTTACATCAGATTTAAAGTAAGTGATATATATATAGGAAAATCACAGCACACAATAGAATGCAAAGCAATCACAGACGACACAATGATTTTTATAGTAGTTCCCCAATAAATCTGGGTAGGTATCCACTACAGGTTTTTGCTCACGTGCCCTGCCACCACAAGATCTATTTTCTAAGAGAGATCTAGTAACCCTTTGAGCTTTTGACCAGGTGCCGAAAAACCAAGCTTAAGTCTTTTGATCCGGTGACTTAGGAACCAAGATTTAACTTTTGAAGGGAGTTAAAAACTCTGTACATAGTTTAGAAATAAACTACAAGAAATGATATTGTCTTCTCTGTCAGGAATCTCTGAGAAGACTAGTGGATGATGTTGCAAAAAGTTCCCCCTGATTTGAATAGAATTTGTGATCAAGGGAGGAGAGCTTTTCTTCAGGATGTAGGCCTTCTTGAATGTTATTCCTCTTCATAAGATATTTCAAACATATATAAAAATGGAATGTCTCTTGGAGAGTCAGAAGCAAAATGAAAGTATGTCACTGTTACTGTGTGCCCAACTCAACTCCCGAATCAGTAAGCCCATTAAACAACAATCTTCTAAATATATAATGTCTGAGAAGAATTCAAACATTTGAATTAAAACCATTCTGAAATGCCTGAAGAATCTCTAAGAATTATAACTGCCCTGGGAATTAATTAGAATTAAAACTCTATGATAAATCCAAATTTAATGCTGTCTTAAACGACTATATTCATTTAGAATATTTAGCATTAAATATCAGAGTTGTAACTGACTGAAATTATGCTTTTGAAAACATTCTGCCTTCTGAAAATAGAAACTGCCTCAGCATCGAACACAACAAGGGATTCGTCGAACTGAGCCTGGAGTTCGTCTAACTGTGCCTGGAGTTCGTCGAACTGAATCTTCTCTTTCGTCGATCTGAGCTCTGAGTTCATCGAACTGAGCTTTTGAGTTGAGATCAGAGTTCGTCTAACGGAGCTCAGCGTTCATCGAGCTAAACTCAGAGTTAGGAATCTGAGTTTGTCGAACTGAGCTCGACGTTCGTCGATCTGGATTCAGCGTTCGTCGAACTGAACTTCTTTGGATTCCTTCTGAAGTAACAACCCTAGTAATAATCATATGACCCTAGTCTATACAAGTTGGGTCAAATAAAACATTCTAAACATATAATAGTGATCCTAGCCCAAATCAGTAAAAGGGTGTTCCAACAATCTCCCCCTATTTGGGTAAGGATACTATTAAACAAAAAACACAAAGCATAAATATCTAGCAGAAATAAAATTTTCAGCAGATATATAAAAGGTGCTTTGAGAAAGTTTATAAACAACAACAAAGTTTAAAGGCATAAACAAAAATTAAGAGTCCTTATGTGGAGCAGCTGAAGGAGAATCTGAAGATGATCTGGTAAAAAATAGCTTCCTGGTTGGATCTTCAGCTTCTCTTTTACTCATTTTAAGATCTTGAGAACCGATGATCTTCAGTGAAGTGGTTCTTGGAACAACTGCTTCAGGATGCAAACTCATATACTTGTCAACATTAAATAGGCTTTTCTTCTGATATCTATCCAGTTCCTGTTGCCTGTAGGAGGACATAGTAGTGAATTGAGAGGTGTCCTTGCCTTCTGTCCTTGCTTTCTTAATCTGAGAAAGATAAACTTGCTCATTGAACCCTATCATTCTATACACTGGATCTAATTCTGGATCATACACTGGAGAAGCTGTCCTTTCTTGGCTAGAGTGTTGCTAGCTGCTTTGACTGCTGTAAGTATCAGACCTTGTAGGTCTATCCTGCCTGCCCTAAGTTGGTCTAGAATGATGTGAAGTAGGCCTCTGAGAGTAAGATACACCTCTTGCTGATCCTGCTGCTGGAGGAGGAGGAGGAGGTCCGCTCCAAGACTTAGGAGGTGAATGATATCTCTTCATTTTCTTCCTACTCTTCTGCTCATTTTTGGAGTACCTCATCCATTGTGGAAGGTCTGGAGTAAGAGTTATTCCATGCAGAATGTAATAAGGGATGTCTGCTATTGATGAAGGTTGAGGAGCAACCTTAGCTGGAGCCTTCTTCCTGGACTTTCTTTTCTTAGAACAAGAGTCTTCTGACTCATTAGAATCTGTATTAACATCTGACTGTTCTTCTAGCTGATCATATAAAGCATTAATTTGTTTATATATATTAGTATGATCATCAAACTGATCCGTTGACTGATTATATACATTGTCTTCCTTTTTTATATCTTCATTAAGCAAATCATCAAAATTGGGCATATGAGATTCATCCCATGCAAAAGTAGGAGGGGAATGAACCTGCTTCATAATATCTATTATATTATCAGTTACTGTAGTTTGAGAGACTGGATTAGAACTAGGAGAAACAACACAAAAATTGGATCTAAGTTATTCTAAAACAGTGTAATCAATAGAAGTAGTATAACATACTAATGCTCTAGAAAGATCTTCAACAAAAACGGGTGGACTAGGAACATAACTATACAGTAAATCAAAAACTGATAATAAAGAATGTAAATTGACTGTGGGATGAATAATCACATCACCAATAGTAATGCCCTCTGGATCTGCTAACAACTCATCCTCAATTGCACTGGTCATTTCTAAATCCTGAACAAAATCAGCTGTTGCTGTAACTGGAGCTTGTGTACTGGCTGTGACTGGAACTTCTGCAACAATTGGAGCTTCTTTATTAATCATCTCCCCCTGCCTAGATCCAGAGAAGGCTGAATCTAAGCTCCCAGAAGAAGGGACAGATTGGGAAGATGCTAGTTTAGAAGAAAGTTCTGTTATAGAAGTCAGAGCAGGAGCCAAAGCATCATCCAAGAGTTTCTTGAGAGTTGGAGTGATGAATTCAAGAAGGTTAGAAGCAATGGAAGAGAAATCAAGATACATAAACTCAGGTGGAGCATGAGTAGATGCAGAGGATGGAATGGAAAAAGAGGGAATAGAACTGTTAGCACAGTTTGAACATAGAAAAATGTCTGTGGCATAGAAGAGTGATGACAGGGGGAATGTTATCAGGAACTATCTCCTTTATAGATGAGTGAGGTGAAGATAATTGATGTGGAGATGAATGAGGTGGAGATGAATTAAGTAGAGAGAAGTAAGGTGGAGAGGAAAGAAATGGAGATGAATGTGGTGACTGATGAACTAGTGAAGAGGTAGTGAAGGCTGAAGATGGAACTTCTTCAGGTAAAGTGGGTTGTTGAGAAGGAGGTGTGGAAGGTCTAGGTGAAAGTTGTGGAGAATGTGGAGTGGAAGAAACAAAGTGAGAAACTTCTTCTATTGTTGGGAAAGCAGTTGGGACTGCTCTTGTGCTTTTAAATGCTGCCCTGGAGGATTCAACCCTAGGAGGCTTAGAAATCACCCTCTCCCATTTTCCAAATAGGGCAGAGGTAATCCTGTTGGAGGCATTAATGTGTATGGTCTGAGAGACCAACACCTCTAGACACTTAGCCTATAGAAAGATGCCCAGTATCCTGTCATATTCTCCAGACTTGTTGTTAACCTTCTTCTTAATGGAATCAAATAGAATTGACCCCCAGTTAATGGTTTTCTGATCCACCAAAGCACACATCAAAAGAAATTGGTGCCTGATAACATAATCATGGGCTGAGTGTTTGCCCAAAAGTACCTTGTCTACCACATCTGCTAAGAACTTATATTCTATAGAAAAGTTCTTTTTCAACAAATGATTAGGGTTTCCTTAAGAGCGACCCAATCTATCTAGCATTACATCAAATTCTGTACTAGATAACTCTATATCGTCTTCTTCATTAATAAAACCGAAAATTTCAAAAAGAATTTTAGGTGTTAGAGAAACCTGATATCCTGAGATTGATCCAATAAGAGTTGAAATATCCTGAATCTTAGAAGTATGAATCCATTCTTTAATCTCTGCAACTGAGAGTTTGATTCTGGTAGTCATAAAGCGTCGCAGATTCTGTGCCTTAAAGAGTTTCAAAATATCTTGGAAAATTTGATCTGAATGAGAAAAGGATTCCATGTCGATGTCGAAACCTGCATCAAACTTCATTGTAGAGAGGATTGCTTGTGAAATCGCTATTGTCCTACAAAACAAAAAGATCAAGTGTAAGAGAAATGAAGAATGCACGAGATAGAGTTCGATGAAAACCTAAATATAAGTTTTCAGAAGTTGAAAAGACGAACTCCGTCCGACAAAAAAACAAAGCATCGAACTCAGTTCGACGAAAATTTCACAAAAGAATACAATTCGTCGAATGGACTGATTTAAGAAGAAAATATGTTTCTTTTCATCTAAGTATTTGGTGAAAATGTCAGCTCTTTCTAAATTAATAGAAGTAAATTCTAGGCTAATTTTA
Source organism: Platanthera guangdongensis (assembly GCA_039583875.1). NCBI lineage: Eukaryota > Viridiplantae > Streptophyta > Magnoliopsida > Asparagales > Orchidaceae > Platanthera > Platanthera guangdongensis. Next base: position 44,156,231 of record CM077166.1, read on the forward strand.
TTTTTATCTGCATTGTCTCTGATAAAATGATGCTTAATTTCTACATGCTTAATCCTACTATGAAGAACTAGATTCTGTGCAATAGAAATTGCACTTGTATTATCACAAAATATAGTTGAATTATTTAAGTTATAACAATAATCTAGAAGTTGATTTTGAATCCACAAAATCTTTGAACAACAACAACTTACTGCTATATATTCAGCTTCAGCAGTTGAAGTAGATACATATGTTTGCTTCTTGCAAAACCATGACACAAGCCTATTACCAAGAAACTGACAAGTTCCTGATGTGCTTTTCTGTCAACTCATCCAGCATAGTCAGCATCTGTGAATCCGGTTAATTCAAATCCTAACTCAATAGGATACCAGAGTCTTAGATTAGGACAACCATTTATATATCTTAAAATTCTTTTTACTAATGTAAGGTGTGATTCCTTAGGATTAACTTGGAACCTAGCACAAATAACGGTTGCAAACATAATATATGGTCTACTTGTTGTTAAATATAATAAAGACCCGATGATGGTTCTATATGTTTTCTGATCAACAAGTTTGCCATGTTCATCATTATCAACTATAACATTAGAGGGCATGGATGTTTTCATAGCTGAGGCATCTGACATCCCAAATCTTTTAATTAGCTCTTTAACATATTTAGATTGAGATATGAAAATGCCATCAAGTGTTTGCTTCACTTGTAAACCAAGGAAGTATGATAATTCACGCATGCTACTCATTTCAAACTTTGAGTGCATTAGGTCAGAAAACCTTTTGCAAAGTTTGGAATAAGTATAACCAAAAATTATATCATCAACATATATTTGTACCAGTAAAATTTCTGTTTTATGATGTCTACAAAATAAAATTTTATCTATCATGCCTCTATAAAATTTATGTTTTAATAAGAAACTAGCAAGAGTCTTATACCAAGCTCTTGGAGCTTGTTTAAGACCATAAAGTGCTTTATGAAGTTTAAAGACATGAGTAGAATGAGATGAAGAGATAAAACCTGGAGGTTGTTCAACATAAACTTTCTCTTTGAGTTCTCCATTCAGAAATGCACTATTCACATCCATCTGAAATACTTTGAATTTCTTGAATGCTACAAAAGCAAGAAATATTCTGATAGTTTTTAATCTTGCAACAGGAGCAAATGTCTGATCATACTTTATTCCTTCCTCCTGTGAGTATCCTTGAGCTACCAATCTAGCTTTATTTCTTACTATAACTTCTTGGGCATCCAACTTATTTCTAAAGATCCATTTGGTTCCAATGACTGGATAGTCTTTAGGTCTTGGAACTAAATCCCAAACTCTACATCTCTCAAATTAATTGAGTTTATCTTGTATTGCAATGATCCAATGAGGATCTTGTTCCGCATCTTTTTTGGATTGAGGTTCAATCTGAGAAAGAAAGCATGTACGTGTCTGATTTTGATCGAGTTAATGGCTTGTTTGCACACCAGCTGATATGTCGCCAATCACTTGAGATCTAGGATGATCTCTAAGTGTGACAAAATCAACAGGTGGAGTTGGTTCTTCAATAACTTGTGTAGTTATTTCCTTTTATGGAATTTCATTAGTTACATCTTTTTCATCATAAATTTCTGGATTGTCTTCATCACTGTCTTCAGCATTTTGTTAAGAAGGATGCAATGTATCTTCTTGTTTAAGTTTTAATTCATCTAACTTCTCATACAAAATTGGTATGTGAAAAGAGTCTATGGTAGAAATGTTCTTCTCCTTATAAAACATGTTAGTTTCATCAAAATAGACATGTACAGACTCTTCTATCTTAAGAGTAGATTTATTAAATACCCTATAAGCTTTGCTGACTTGAGAATATCCAAGAAATATTTCATCTGCAACTTTGGCTTCAAATTTTCTTAAGTGTTTCTTATCATTATTATGAATATAACATCTATACCCAAAAACTTTGAAATAAATTACTTTAGGTTTCTTATTTTTAAGTAAGTCATATGGAGTCTTACCCTTCAGTTTATGTATGAGACTTCTGTTAAGAACATAGTTTGTTTTGCTTACTGCCTCTGCCCAAAAGGATAAGGGTAAATAAGCATCTGCAAGTAATGTTCCAGCAGATTCAATTAGGGTTCTATTTTTTCTTTCAGCTACCCCATTTTATTGAGGAGTTCTAGATGCTGAGAAACATTGCCCGATGTATTTTTTCTCATGGAATTATTTCATTAGAAAAGATTCAAACTCAGTGTCATAATCACTTCTGATTTATGCAATCTGAGTAGAGTACTCAATCTTGATGTTCTTAAGAAAGTCTGTAATAACTTTGAAGTTATCTGACTTATTTCTAAAAGAACACCTAGTGAATCTAGAGAAATCATCAATAATCACTAAAGTGTAAGACTTTCCTCCCAAATTTTGTATTGTAATAGGTCCAAAAAGGTTCATATGTAGCAAATATAAAATTTTGGGTGAATCACTTTTAGATATGAATTTAAAATTATTTTTAGTTTGCTTAGCTAATTGACAAGCCCTACTAAGTCCTTTCTTCTTGTAAGATCCAAAAGGTAGTCCTCTGATAAGGTTGTACTTAGATAATTTAACAATAGTTCTAAGGTTTATATGCCATAACCTTTTATGTCATAGTTCATTAGTTTTACTTATTTGATTAAACAAATAGATTTCAGTTTTAGCGGAGTTAAAATTAACAAAATAAATGTTATCTTGTCTAACTCCAATTAAAACAATTTTATTTTTATCAGATGTTATAAAACATAAAGATTTATTAAAAGATACCTGTTAACTTTCATCACAAAGTTGACTGATGGAGATAAGGTTATGCTTAAGACCTTTCACATGAGCTACCTTTATGAAGGTAACTCCTCCAACTTTGACTTTGTCATAGCCCTCTGTGTAGACCCCCCCCCCCCAACCTTTTGCCCGGGTCGGGCCGGGGGGGGGGGGGGGGTACTACAGGCCCAAGACGTCCACCCAGTGCTCTAAGGGGAAACGATCTACCCTATCTAAGCACTAGATGGCCGCCTTGCTCGGCTCAAATTATAACATTCACAACCCATCAAAGTATAGCGGAAGCATTAACAAGAAACCACTGCAGATATATATATCACATCAAATAAATACAGAGGTTCTAGGGTCGAAGCCTAAGCATTCATATAAGCCCGTGGACTATACATGTACTACATATAACCCTCACATTGTGACTCTCTATGATGCTCGGCGGTACTCACGTCTCTAAACTTTGGGGACGGTGGGGGTGCATCTGCTTGAGTAGTCCTAGCCGCTGGCGTAAGTTCCTGCGACAACAGGTCACTACGGTGCTCCATTTCCTGTGAATGGTTATTTAGATAACAGTTAGTCACAGAACTAAGTGGAAACAAATCTCCTCCCCGGATCCATATCCTGGGGACGAGCACCCACCCACCCAACAAATGTAAGTAGCCGAAGCAAGAGAGAGTTAGCACAATATTTCATATATATATATATATATATATATATATATATATATATATATATATATATATATATAGCTAGGAGCAACTATAAAGAGTGTATGATAGTATAACTGGAAAAGCAGCAGCAATATAATTCTGTTATAACAAGGCTCCACTAGCTCATCAGCACGTTAGGTTTTCATATTCTGAATTCTATCGCAGGCATTCACAGTCGCGCACACACCGCAGACATTCATAGTTGCGCACACAAACCCTATGTCGACATAGTTTGGACCGCTTCTGTTCTAGCAGGGTAGCGAGCCCCGCGGGCCTCACCGATGTGGTCATCGGTGACAGTGGCCAGTCCTACCACTTCTGGGGGTGATCGTATCGCACAACCCCAGGCCCTAACGTACAAACTTGTGTACTCTTGGATGTGAGCGACATCCGGCGAATCGTTTTGGCAGACCAGCGGAGGAAAACCCGACGGGGAATAATATAACGGCTGGTCACCCGTGGTGCCCATCTCCCTGTCGCCTTGAGTCGTCGAACTTCCCGCACCGGTACGAATGGTCTGTGAGAGGGACTGACCCGCCACTATTTCACCGCAAGCAATTTACAAATAATTAAACAAAAGGCAGACAATAAAATACATCGGGACTACGTCGGCCTGCCCTACTAGGCTTTAGTCTTCGGGCATCGACACTTAGCTTAACTTTCAACAAGGAGCGTGGGAGCGCAATATTTGGGACTAGACCTGGAGGACTACTTCGACTCCGGTTATCCCCAACTATGGCTCAATTTTAATGACAACTACTCATCAGAACAGGACCCAGGATTATAATAGTAAATTGCAATGATGACAAGTGCGGTGTTTATGCTGCTTATTTAAAGCATTGGAATGAAATATGAGCAGTACGAGACTGGAATAATATTGCATAGAAAGTACTGAAATAGGCTTGACCAGTACGAGACTGGAGATATGCTGAACTGAAAGTACTAAAATAAGCTTAACCGGTACGAGACTGGAGTTGTACTGAATTAAAAGTACTAAATAAGTTTGACCAGTACGAGACTGGAGATATGCTGAACTGAAAGTACTAAAATAAGCTTGACCAGTACGAGACTGAAGTTGTACTGAATTAAAAGTACTAAATAAGCTTGACCCGTACGAGACTGGAGTGGTACTGAATTGAAAGTACAAAATAAGCTTAACCAGTACGAGACTGGAGTGGTACTGAAATAAGCTTGACCAGTACGAGACTGGAGATATGCTGAATTACTTATTTAATTATAAAGGGGGGGTCGCGCGTTCCAATTTATACCTTCGAGGAAAAAGAGCGGAATACATACCGAGCGCGACCCTAGACTCCCGAATTGTAGGAAAAATATAAAAACCTACCCCCATGACCTCAAATTTTGATACAATCCTTAGGATGACCTAAAATGAGCCTAGTAATTTTTTAATAATTTTCTAAAGTATTTTGGGCTTTTAATTTAGCCAAATAAATTTTATTTTAGCTTTTAAAAATATTAACTTAACTCCAAAAATTCTCAAAATTTTTGTGAGGTAGCCCTCATAATGGGGAACATTTTTCATGTTGGTCACTTTTCTTCTAGAGGCCTAGATTTGCCCCAAACAAAATTCCCAAATTTTTGATAAGGAGTGGTGTGCAAATAGCAGATCCACTTAATCCTGCTGCTGACATTGAGCCGTCGGGCGCATTTTGACGTTCTGTCCCCACAACAGATTGGTAGAGGAACCGCTGTGGGGGGCGCTAATGCTGAGGCGGGGGGGGGGGGATTAATATAATCAGGGCCGTCCGATCTCATCTTGAGATCGGACGACCGCTGCTGCTTCCCAGCGGTGTGGAGGGTGGCAGCCTCCACCACCGCCATCCAACCTCCTTCAGCCACCGTTGCTGGCCCCGATCAACTTGCCGGGGGCTGGCGACTCTCTGGGTGGTGGTCCGGCAGCTTGTCGCCGCCGACCGCCCTCGGAAAACTCAACCCGAGAGCCGGGGGTGGCGGTGGCCCTGCTCCCGGCGCCACTGCGCCACCACCGCTCCTCGGGAAGTTGGCCACCTACCTATCCACCCCTGGCCGGCGCGCCGGGGGTCAGGCTTCTCGCTGGAGGTGGCTGACGGCCATACGCCTCCGGCTGCCGCCGCCAGCACTAAACAGAGCTTGCTCTGTTTTTTGCGGGTGCCGCCGGAGCCGCATTTTCCGACGGCACCGCCGCTGGGGGTCGCTTCCCCAGCGGTCTAGCACTCCCCCAGCACCACCACCGGCGCTGGGGGAGGAGTTTTCCTCCCTGGGCACCACCCGACCTAGAATATGGCACGAGAGGCGTCGGCAGCGCTCCGACCGCCGGGAGCGCCATGCAACACGTCCAGATTAGGGAGTGGGAGGAAGAGAGGTTCCACCTGGGTTTGGTGGGCTCGGGAGGGGCCGGCCTGGTTGGCCATGCTAAGGGGGGCGGCGGTGGAGGGGGGGGGGATTCCTTTGGCTTGCCTTTTCTGGCCACCTGGGCTCCGACAGGGGTTGGGCAAGGGGAGGGGTAGGCTGCCCTTAGAGTTTTGAGGGGAAGGAGAGGGGTAGGGTCCTTTTATAGATTAGAGGGGAGGGGGTCTCCCCTTCTCTACTTGGTGTGGGACTAATCCCTCCTTAGGGAGGGATTAATCCCACCCTCCAGTTGTCCAAGGACAGCTGGAGTTCAGGGGAGTTTCCCCCACATGGGGAAAAATATTAAGCCCCCTTTGGGCTTGGGCTTTTTTTTTAATAAGAGAGGGAGAGGTGGGGTGGGCCTCCACTTATCCTAAGGTGTGGTTTGCTGGTTGGGGGCCCAAAGGAGAGTGAGGGGGGACAAGGACTATCCACCCATGGAGAGGAGGTGGGCCCTTATTTGGAGAAAAATCCAAAAATGAGTTTTTAGGATGGGTTTGACCAAGTCAACCCTAGGGTGGGTCCCCCTTGCTGGTTAAAGTCAAAGTGAGTTCAAGTCATCGGGGTTGGGTCAAAGTTTGGGTGTCGTGTCACAATTGGTGTGCGTACGCTTTTTGGTGCACGACTATGCTTGATTTGACCACAAGTTGACCAATTGTCATCGAAATTGACTGGGATGATTTCTATTGACTTGGTATTGACCACACGAGTCCAACACCACTGACTCGGGTTGAATCAAAGTCCGTTTGGCGAAAGTCCAAAATTTGCGCGTCGCAGCGCGTTAAAACGGTCAAAGTGTCTAAATCTGTCGTTAGATCTCGGATTGTGACGTGGCAGGTTCCGATGTACCTGTCTAGGTTATGTGAGGTCACATGAATCGACAGAACTCAATTCGGAGTTCTCTAGCTTGATATCCAAAATCTGCTCTCGTTGCATTTTATGAGGAATGGTGACATCCATTATATGACCTCGGGGTCCAACTGAACAAGTTCCGATGCACTCGTATCGACTATATGAGATCACATGAACTGATAGAACTCGATTCAGAGTTCTCTAGCTCTATTTCCCGCCTAGGGTTATCTCCCACCGGGTCATGGGTAGGGTTCAGGCCACTTTTATTGGGCCCACTAGGGCTCTGGTGGCCCAATCAAAGTCGGGATGTTACAATCCAATAAAAATAAAAGGATTTTCGTCCCCAAAAATTTGCTTGAAGTAGGGAAAAAAGTAACATACCTGGGGAAAGAGCTCTGGGTGCTTCTCTCGGAGGAGTGATTCAGGTTCCCACGTGAACTCCTCTTGTCCGCAGTCTGACCATAGTATCTTAACCATCAGAATGGTTTTGTTACATAGTGTCTTCACCTTGTAATCTACTACTCTGACGGGTTCGAGCTGGACGAATCTATCTCACTGTAGTTGCGCCGGTGGGATATGAAGGTGCTGGTCTGGTTGTCGGAGGACTCGTCTTAAGGAAGAGACATGAAACACATCGTGAAGATTCCCCAACTCTGGGGGCAAGGCTAAACGATAGGCGACAGAGCCAACATGCTCTATCACTAGATAGGGGCCCAAATAGCGGAGATCTAACTTTTTCTGCTTTCTCAACCGGGAGACACCATGCATGAGCTTTATTTTCAAAAACACCATTTTATCCACGCTGAACTCCACAGGTCGGTGTCGTGCATCATAATACTTGCTCTGTCGGCTTTGCGCTTCCCGCATTCGCTCCTGGATCAGCTGTATCGCTGTCGTAGTGTCATCAATGTAAGCCACTCCCAAGGCTTACAGGTCCTCTTCCTGAGCCCAAGTCAACGGGGTTCGGCATCGCCTTCCATACAATGCCTCATATGGAGCCATCTTAATACTAGCCTGGTAGCTGTTATTGTATGAGAATTCGACTAGTGGCAGCAGCTGCTCCCACGACTCATTGTGTTCCACTATGCACAATCGAAGAAGATCCTCCATCGTCCGGTTCGTCCTTTCCGTCTGTCCGTCTATCTGCGGGTGGAAGGCAGTGCTGAAGGCCAATTTGGTTCCAAAGTATGCATGTACCCGCCTCCATTCCATAGATGTGAAACACCCGTCACGATCTGATACGATGGACTTTGGTATTCCGTGGAATCAGACCACTTGCTCTAGGAACATTCTGGCCAGGATATCCACTCTGTCACCCTGTCGATTTGGAATGAACCGCACTACCTTGGTGAGTCGATCTACGACCACCCAAATTGAGTCGTTCCCAGCCAAGGATCGAGGTAGGCCGTGGATGAAGTCCATGGAGATATCTTCGAACTTCCATTCTGGTATTGGCAGGGGCTGTAATAGGCCACCTGGACTGCAACATTCGGCTTTAACCTTTTGACAGGTCTGACACTGGGCCACGAAGTTGGTGACATCTCTTTTCATTTCAGGCCAATAAATGGTCCTGCGCAGATCCACGTACATCTTAACCACACCAGGGTGAATCGAGTACCTGGACTGATAAGCCTCTTGTAGAATTTCTTCACGAATTCCTCCGGTAGCGGGAACGAATATGCGATGCTTGAACTGTAGAATCCCGTCATGCAGATTATAATCCTCCTGTGCCCCTCCTTGCAGAGATCGGATGATCGGTATTACCTCTGGGTCGATCTCCTGGGCTTCATGTATCCGGTATCTCGGATGTCGCATTGGATCTCCATCCAATACAGCTGAGAATGGTACTCTTCCGGATATCTTCGGGCAACCAGGGTAATCTCCAAGTCTATCAAGGACTGGAATAGTTCCTTAGGGATCTGCTCCATCCAACTCCTGGCTATCGCAGGCTGGTGGATCAAGGCGTCAGCGACTCTGTTAGCTTTCCCGGGGTGATATTGGAGAGCGAAGTCGTAATCGCATAGGAATTCTAGCCATTGGCGCTGTCAGAGATTCAGCTCTTTCTGCGTGAAGATATATTTGAGGCTCTTATGGTCGGAGAAGATCTCGCATCTTACTTCGTACAGATAATGCCTCCAGATTTTAAGGGCGAAGACAACGACGCCCAACTCTAAATCGTGTGTCGCGTAATTTAATTCGTGCAGCTTTAATTGTCGAGATGCGTAGGCCACTACCTTGCCATGCTGCATTAGAATAGCTCCCAATCCCTTCAGGGAGGCATCAATGTAGATTTGAAATCCCTCGATCCCTGTGGAGATCGTAAGGATTGGCATGGAAGTCAGCCGCTTCTTCAGTTCGATGAACGCAGCCTCGCACTCCGACGTCCATCGGAATGCGACGTCTTTCTTGGTGAGAGCAGTTAGGGGTATGTCAATCTTGGAGAAACCTTCGACGAACTTTCTGTAGTATCCGGCAAGACCGAGAAAACTCCAGATGTCCGCTGCCGTCCTGAGTGGCGGCCAATTTTATACTTCCTGGATCTTGGCTTGGTCTACTGCCACTCCTTCCTTGTTTATCGTGTGGACCAAAAATCCAACTTCTTCTAGCCAAAACTCACACTTACTAAATTTGGCGAAGAGAAAGTGCCCCCGGAGTTTTAATAGCATCATCTGCAGGTGCCGAGTATGGTCTGTCTTGGTATTTGAGTAGATTAGGATGTCCCCTATGAAGACGATGATAAAGTGATCCAAGAAGGGTTTGAAGACTTTATTCATCAGGGTCATGAAGGCAGAGGGCGCGTTGGTGAGCCCGAAGGGCATCACTAGGAACTCATATAGACCGTATCGGGAGCTGAAGGCAGTTTGGGAATATCTTCCTCTCGGATTCGAAGCTAATAATAGCCTGATCTCAGGTCCATCTTGGAGAACACGGATGCACCTTGCAACTGATCGAACAGCACCCCACAGTCGCAGTGTCCCGTCTTTCTTCTTGACGAAAAGCACCGGGGCTCCCCAGGGCGAGGAACTAGGATGGACAAATCTAGCATCTATTAGTTCCTGTAGTTGGATTTTCAGTTCAGTCAGCTTGTAACACCCTAAATTCCAGAGTTGGGAAAAATTGGGTGACACGGCCTAGGACACGGGCGTGTCCCAGGGCGTGTCCTGCTCGGGTGAGCAGTCGGCGATTGTTCGACAAAAATCTGTTCGATGAAGAATGAGGGCACACGCCCTCTGACACGGGCGTGTCAGAGGCCGTGTCCTCTATGGGTCGATGAATTCAGCTCAATGAAGTTGAGCTGGGGCGTGTCAGCTGTCGTGTATAGGCACACGACCTGGGACACGGGCGTGTCACAGGCCGTGTCCTTTGCGTGATGTGCCCAAGGCATTTAGGCCTGGTGAACATGGGCAGGACACGGGTGTGTCTTGGGGTACACGGCCTGTGACACGGGCGTGTCACTGACCGTGTCCCGATCAGGTTAATCTTGATTTTGTGCAGCCTGATGTACACGGCTCCAAACACGGGCGTGTCTGAAGGCATGTCAGGTGACACGACCAGTGACATGGGCGTATCATATGGGCGTGTACTGGTCTGGATAAGTCAGTTGTGTGCCACTTGAGGTACACGGCCAGTGACACTGGCATGTCACAGGCCGTGTCAGGCAAAAATAGCCTTTTGTGGCAAAATCGTGGTCGTCCATGTTCTCAGCTGGGATCCAATTGCTGAGGTTCCTCTCGGTGTCCTTAAGGCCGAGAATTGAGAAAGTAATTCTCATTTTCATTTGGCCTTCATCTTTCTACAATCCTAGAGAGAGAAAGAGATGAAGAAGGAGGAGGAGGAAGAGGAGCTGGCCACCGGTAGAGCTACGGAGTTCCGGTCAGAGATCCGAGGCTAGCGTTGTGAAGGCAAAGCCGTTACGGTACTTTCGAGCTGGCTAGGAATCCATGGCTCTGAAGCGGTCTTCAAGGGTAACAACTTTTCTTCCTAGCCATGTGAAAACTTCCTTTTTGACATGTGCATAAGATTCCCCCACCAGAGGGTGGCTTGTTGTGGGAGTCCCTTGGGTTGATTCATGGAATCCCCAATCATTTGGCATATAGATCCGGAAATGGAGTACGGAATAGGCATACTGTGTGAAGCCTATCTGGACAGGTTGTTCTGGATTGGTGATGTTGCATATACGCACCAGAGAAGACTTCGTGATAAACGTGTAGTTTAAGGAGTCGACGGGTTGTACCTGTGAAGGATAGTAGCAGGAAGTACTGGAGTGGTATTACAGGAAAATACCTGTATAATGCTTGTGCTATTAGGTTGTACCTATGAAGGGCAGTAGCAGGAAGTACTGGATTAGGAGTCCAGGAAATACCCTTTTGTAATGCTTGATGTACGTGGGTGGTACATGTGAAGGGTAGTAGCAGGAAGTACTGGCTTGTGAGCCAGTAAAAGACCCTTGATGCTTGTAATGCTTGATGGATTGTGCCTGTGAAGGGGAGTAGCAGGAAGTACTGGCTTGGCGGCCCAGGAAAATTCCCTCAAGTGAATGCTGTGAATGTACGGTTAAGGCTAGGGACGAAAAGTGAGTGTTGTCGCTAATGCGAGGCGTGACACCAAGCTAACCGATGATTGGAAAGCCAGTCCTGCGAGGACATGATGGCTATGTGTGAGTGGATGAGCTCATCAAATGGAAACATGTAAGGTGAAACCGACCCGCGCATTTTATTTAGCCGCGAGTACACCGTACTCGGTGATGGCAAGGCGACTTGAGAACCGGGGGGTAGATGACCCGACCTGCGCTATGTCCGTCCGACGTGAGACCAGAAAGTGTGGTCTATTGGAGCGCATAACATGAGTCTTAGGCCTGCACAACACGATACAATGGGGGGCTACGGGCCATTCCCGGTTCATTAAGACTAAAGTCTCTGGCTGCACGCCATGGAGCAAAATGCTCAATTTTACTGTTGGGTTGTGACCCTGATACGGTGGTGGGACCCTGGTTCGCCGGTACACCAAGAATGTGCCCTGAGTGCACGGATCGTCGGGCCGTGTGGCTGACGGTTGTGATGGAATGTATGTGTGTGAGAGCACAATGTATGAATATATATATTTCTGCCTGTGAAATACTATGCCTACAGGGAAGGAATACTGCTACCCCGGGAAAGGGGTAGGGTCATTATACAATTGGTCAGCTGAATGCTGACCGTTGCCTTGTTTGCCACCGTTGGGTGGGCTGTCCATGTGCAGGTGATGGAGAACCAAGCGGGACACATAAAAGCTGAAGTCCCCGCTGCTGCTGCCGTTGTTGCTGCTGCTCCTAGCCCTTGAAGGCTAAGCTTAAATGCGATGTTTTTTATACGTGGCTGACCTGCACGCCAATGTTTAAAGCCACTGTTGTACAAGGACCTGTAAGGTTATAAGGCCAACTGACTTTGTATTTGGACATTCCTGTGTTATATAAATGTGGAGCTTTATATGGTGGACATTCATGTGTGTGAGTTCAGCTTCGTGTTATAGGATTCCGCTAGAATGCAATGAGTTAGGATGCGCAACTCTGGTATCACTCCGTGATGTCCCCGCCTATTTTGTGGTATATGTTGTGGGGCCCCAGCCGGACCTTCCAGTATATACGATGTGAACGGATGGAGTTGTTACACAACTCTCTTGGGGCCATCCGGTAGGGGACTCGTGATATTGGCCGTGCTCCGGACACGAGCTCAATCTGAAAATCGACCTCTCGCTGGGGTGGCAATTCTGGGAGGGTCTCAGGAAAAATATATGTAAAATCGCGGACTACTGGAACTTTGGCGAGCACCTGGGTTTTGTCTTCCATCTCTAAATAGATAAGGTATACTTCGTCCTTCTGTCGGACTGATTTCACAATCTGCGTAGAAGTCAAAATAATACGCTAGACAGAGGGCACACCTGTCAACGTGACGCTCTGGCCATTACGGTTCTGTAGCCGGACTTCTCGCGTGGAAAAGTTTATCTGTGCTTGGTGCTCGGCCAGCCAGTCCATCCCCAGAATTATGTCAAATCCAGTTATTGCTAGGACGATTGCATAGATCTCAAATTCTACTTCTCCTAGCACAGCTTGGAACGAGCACTTTTTCGTAGATGTCATATCCGACCCGTCAGGTAAACGGATTCGTATAGACAGTCCGGTTAAACGAATAACGTTTCCTTTTGTTGTGATGAATTCGTGGGAAACGAAAGAATGTGTTGCTCCTGTGTCTAAAAGAGTCTTGGTAGGGTGTCCTTCTACCAACAAGATTCTTGACGACATGAGAAGTATATAGATATATATCATCCAACTAATATAGAAGATGTAAGCACACGTATATAAGTAATACATAACATCAGTAATAAGATCTGATATCTCCCTATCGCCTAAAGTATATACCTATGACTATGTCAGGGGCCGGTCCGTGCTGCAAGTCCAATGCGTAGGCCTACAGGGGCACTGCTTGGCCCTGCTGGCCTCTCCTGCCAGCTCTGCCTCTACAGCCTCTCTGACCCTGCCCCCGTGATGACTGTCCACCCTGAACTGCTCCTAACCCCGTTCTCCCTGTCGCCTGTAGGCAGAAAGCTCTCATATGTCCCGACTACTGACATAAGAAGCAGTTCCCCGCGAAGGGAACATCTCGTCGTGCTACTGGTGCGAGTTGTGGTGCTAGAGCTGGTCTGATGTCTGGCTGCGCAGCTCGGGGTGTTGGGGGTACTGGTGGGTGCCTATAGGGCTGTCTGCGGCATCGCTGCCTGCGCTCTTTATCCTGTCTGTGGGGAGCGACTCCTCCGTCTCGCCTCTGGTCTTGAGGAATCTCTACCTGGCCTATGCGCTGCTGAGCCACTATCCGCTGTTCCAACTCCAATGCTGCCGCATGGGTGGCTATGGTGTGAAAGGTGGCCTGAGAGAGCATGATCAAGGCCTGCCTCAGGTCGTCTCGTAGTCCTCGGTAGAATCGAGAAGCTCTATCCCTGTCGGAGGCAGCCAGATTCCCGGCGAAGCTTGCCAGGTATATAAACTCTCTCTCGTACTCTGCCACTGTGTGGTTGCCCTGTCGAATGAGTAAGAACCTCTCCTGCAGCGCGGCTCGGTCTGCATCCGTGATGAAGAACTCTAGTAGAGCCTCGGAGAACTCACCCCAAAGAATCGCGCTCAACTGCCGACCTCAAAAAGTAGAGCGACTAGCCGCTCTCCACCATTTTTGCCTTAAGAACTTTTTACCCTTTCTTTGTTTCCTGTACCAGCAACTTATTTTGAGCAACCTTACCCGGGCGCGAAAAAGTGCAAGCATTCCCTAAGAGGCCTCACCGAGTCCCCAATTTGGACTCCAGTTTGCTGGGGAATCGTGCAACTCGGCAACCAAAACAGCCACTCGCAAGCCCGCGGCAAACAAAAACCATGCTCGAACTACGGTCAAAGCCAACGTAACGCCCATCATGCGTACGCAAACAAAATCCGGGGCGTTACAATCACTCCCCCTAACAAAAAGTTTCGCCTCGAAACTTTTCACGAACTCAAATACATAAGCAAACCAAAACATGAATGCACATACCAAACACCAAGTCACATACCAGCTTATCTACGAGAACAAATGAGGGTGAGTCGCCCGCATCGTTGACTCGAGCTCCCACGTCGCGCTTTCCACATCCTGATTTTTCCATAGCACCTTGACCATAGGACCACGATACTTTAACGTGCCCCCCGCATTAATAGAAATACTTGTAAAAGATCAGGATCATCCTTTTGATGTTCTCTTGTAAGCACCAGCCATGAAGGTTCTTTTACTATCGAATGACTTTGCGGGTCATATGTGCCCACGGAAATATCCATCAATAGAAATTCCTCCACAAGACAATCGACTGAAAGATGAAATAATTTCCCCGTCTTCCGACTCAAAGCATCGGCCACAACATTCGCTTTCCCCGGATGATACTGAATGTCCACATCATAATCAGCTACATATTCAAGCCATCGCCGTTGGCGCAGATTAAGTTCTTTCTGCGTGAAGACATACTTCAAACTTTTATGATCTGTAAAAATTTTACACTGTGCACCATACAGTAAATGTCTCCACAACTTCAATGCAAATATCACCGCTGCGAACTCCAAATCATGCGTTGGGTAGTTCTTTTCATGACTTTTCAACTGCCGAGACCCATACGCAATCACCTTTTTGTCTTGCATTAATACACATCCAAGTCCAACGTGCGATGCATCCACAAACACTTCATAATCTTTTCCTTCTGTCGGCAAGTTTAACACAGGAGCTGTACATAACCTGGTTTTGAGTTCCAGGAATGAGACCTCACACTTGTCATTCCACTCAAATGCCACATTATTGTGGGTTAGGCTAGTCAAAGGTGCGGCCAACGTAGCAAAACCTTCGACAAATCTGCGATAATAGCCGGCCAAGCCCAAGAAGCTTCGAATCTCCTTGGGTATCTCCGGTCTTCTCCACTCCATGACTGCAGCAATCTTTTCAGGATCCAATGAAATTCCTTGTTGATTAATGACATGACCCAGAAAGGCAACTTGCGGCAACCAAAACTCGCATTTGCTTAGCTTGGCGAATAACCGTTGATCTCGCAAAGTGGCCAATACCAATCGCAGATGCTGTTCATGCTCCTCAGCACTGTGGGAGTAGACAAGAACGTCATCAATAAAAACCACCACAAACTTATCCAAGTAGTCCTTGAACACCCTGTTCATCAGATCCATGAAAGCTGATGGTGCATTAGTCAACCCAAACAACATCACAAGGAATTCAAAATGGCCATGTCTTGATCGAAACGCAGTCTGCGGAATATCAGACTCCCGGACCTTGAGTTGATGATAGCCCGAGCGGAGATCAATCTTCGAAAATACTGAACTGCCACGCAGTTGATCAAACAAATCATCGATTCTTGGCAGTGGGTACTTGTTTTTAATCGTCACTTTGTTCAATTCTCGGTAATCGATGCAAAGCCGCATCGACCCATCTTTCTTCTTCACAAATAACACTGGTGCACCCCAAGGTGATGAACTCGGTCGGATAAACCCCTTTTCCAACAAGTCATCATGCTGTGTACGCAACTCTGCTAGCTCACGCGGGGCCATCCTGTACGGCGCTTTCGCAATAGGGCGCATACCCGGCTCCAAATCAATAACAAACTCGACATCACGATCAAGTGTCAGACCAGGAAGGTCAGTAGGAAAAACATCTGGAAAGTCACGCACAACAGGAATCTCCTCCAAACACGGCAAAACAACACTAGTCCCCACAGCAGAGACAAGACAAGCAAAACAGTCGGAAACAAACAACGTCCGAACACATACCGCCGAAATCCCTGGAGAATCCTGGCAAGAATCACCATACACACTTCCTGGCTGACCATTGTCTTTGATAAAATCCAAGCGCTTTCCTCTGCACTGGATGACGGCGTCATAGCGGGATAACCAGTCCATGCCCAGAATGACGTCAAAATCTTCCAAATCGATCACCTTGAAATCAGCCCTTGCTATGAAATCCCCCAACAAAATGGGACAATCAAGAAGACCCCAGTCGGCCACCACAGAAGCACCAGAAGGAAATTTCACCAAAAACGCAGTCCCCACTCGATCTGGTGTCAAATGATACCGATCCAGAAAGGTTCCCTCCACAAATGAATGGGTCGTGCCATAATCAAAGAGAACACGCGCCCAACGGTTCTTTACCTTAAAGTTTCCTATAAGGGTATATATGCTAAGAACTACACGTAAAAGACATACACAAAACGTGAACCAGAGGAATGAATCGAACCTGAGATAACCTGCGGTGACGTCTGCGCTTCCTCTGAAGAGACCACATTCAACTTCCCTTTGCCTTTGTCCAAACGCGGAGGCAGAGGCAAAGCCTAGAGTGGTGCGGGTTGCAACACAGGTTGGATCTGCAGGCACCGTGCATGAAGATGTCCTTGTCTGCCACACTGGAAGCACACCTTGTCTTTGGCCCAGCAGCGGCCCACATCATGACCTCTTCTCCCACAAAATGTACACTCCAAGTCTCTGGTTGGCGCACCCTGAATGACGTGCACCCTCTCCTTCTTCTGCATCCCCAACCGCTTGAAACATGTCTCAAATGAGTGACCGGCTCGGCCATAGAAGCTACATATTTCCTTCTTCTTCTTGACGTCTGACTCGTGGGACATTTTCTCTCCCACCAGCTGTCTCTTGCCCTGCCTCATCTGCTGCCCTCTTTGTTTGGCATTTTCGATGGCTTCAACCTTTAACGTAGCCTCAACCACAGTGGTGTAACTTGTCGCTCCATAAGCACTTGCGAACTGCTGCACATCGCTGCGGAGTCCGCCCAAAAATCGCTTGACTCGATCAGCTTCCGTCGTCACCAAGCTCGGGGCGAACCGACTTAGCTTGCTAAACTCCATTTCATACTCACTCACTGTGAGTTTCCTCTGCTTCAAATACAAGAACTCATTCATCAGGCGGTCCCTTTCCACTGTCGGTAGAAACTTGCGTCGTAATATTTCTTTAAAGGCTTCCCACGAACAGCTCGCCCCTAGGCCTTCCTTTTCTCGCAACCACCAACCTTTCGCCAACCCTTTGAGTTGGTAGGCGGCAAGCATCACCTTTTGGTCCTCGGTAACGCCGGCATAAACAAACATCTCTTCCAACGTGATTACCCAATCATCCAAGAGCACAAAATCCGATTTTCCATCATAAGTCGGTGGTCCAAGTCGCTGAAACTGCGAGATGAAAGTCATCGCAGGAGGAACCACAACTGGGGGTATCACTGCCACTGAAGGAGTAGACATGGTGGGGCCTCTGACCGTCTCTTGCCCTCTTGGTGCCAGCCCAGACATCGCTGATGACATAGCTTGGAGCTGGGACTGCACCTCCTGCACATGCCTCGTCAAATCCTCATTACTTTGGCGTAGACTATCCATCAGGGCATTATTCTGCGCGGCCGAAGACTCACCCTCAGATTGAGGAGTTTGCCTTGTCACTGGCCGCTTCGACATCCTATTAACACGTTCACTCTTGTCAAGCTCAAACCCAACAAAACACACAACGGCTATGTACAGACCATACATATAGAAATATGAACATCAACTGCTAACTTGCTTTGGGAGTTTGAGAATGATGGTATGCATAGCCTAAAGATGACTCACCGTCATCCCACTAACTTGTGCCTAAACCATGAATGCATGACTTTCTTTGACCCAAAACCATGAGTGTACAGGTGTCATCATGTAAGTCTTAGCTTGGCACGTTGTGCTCATGCAATGTTATGTTATGCGTGCTGTGCTATGCATTCTAGAAAAGGCCTTAATGCATGTCATGAGCGGTCGTACGCATCACAATGCTATGCATCCCATACTACATAGCATTGCATGCAACGAATAAAAGAAAACGTGCTAGTCGCATCCATGTGGTGAGGTTATGCATCCCATACTACATAACCCTCACATGTTGCCCCTATGGTGGATCCATATACAATCACATATTATGCATCCCATACTACATAATATGCCCCGTATACTTCTGTCCATGCCATGAGTGTAGTGTACGTGCTTCGGCCAAGACATACTGATGGCACCTCGGTGTGTGTAGGAGATGATGCTTACAATCACAAAAAAAGAGAAAGTTTGCCCGACCAAATGTCAAGCAAACCTGGCTCTGATACCAACTGTCACAACCTGCATTTCCTCAACGAGTACCTCGTATCAGAGCAAGAGGAACTACGGGTTATGATGCCACGTCGTGCAGGGGATAACTGCACACGCTCAGGCAATTCTTGACGCTGACTTTATGAGTTGAATTTCCACAGTTAAATGCAAGAAAACCTTTGGATTTAATGGTCGTATCCCTCGGCCTTAAGTATCAAAACTGTATTTGTACGCGGCGGAAAATAGGTTAGTTTACTTATGATGAGCTCCTATATGCAGCCTAGATTTATAATCATAAAAGAAATTGCTCGTTTACGTTGTTTGGAAACTATGTCTTAGTTGATCAAAACATGTATGCATGATATACAATAGTAGGTTTTGTTAGCTTCAAAATATCTAATGCAACCTACCATAAATCCTTCCCAAAAGCAAGTAGACATCATTCCATCTCAATGAGTCACATTAGCAGTCTAGTAGTCATATATCACAAGTAAAGAAAACCACCAATGGGCGCTAACAAGCTGACACGAACCCATTGGGGCACATGTATGTCTGTACAACAAAGAAAAGAACTACCTCGCTAAGTAAGCTCGGCTAGCTCCCAGGAAACGCCACCAACAACCCTAGCCGCTCAATCGGCTACAACCTGCACCTGAGGCATTCAAGAAAGAATACCTCAGCAATCTTCGAAGATACAGTAAAAAGAAGAGTAGCATGATGATACAATATCATGAAGGGGCTTACCTACCCCGTAGCAATGTTTCATATAAGTAAAAAAAGAGTGAAAAAAACAAGTGGAAAACAAGTAGTAAACACTGTCAATCCAAAGTGCCAAACACACCAAGTGCGTACAAGTTTCATCAAGTCCCGCTTAACCCGCAGGAGCAAAAAGGCCATACACATGCCCAATTCATAATCTTTAAAACAAGAAACCACCAAACTAGTGAAACATAAGCAGCGGTTAAGTTCAATTCCGCAAGGGTCTTTCGGTGGCGGCCCTAAAGTGGAACGCACCAAACAAAACCAGCCCAAATCGGGGCCAAAGTGGTCTCTCTAACCACAAAAACAAAACTCGGTGGCCACAGGCTGAAACCACACCACCCCTTGCAGAATTCTCACACAAACGCTCCTGCCATGGTTCATAATTCGCCTCGCAAAATGCCCCATAACCCAAGCTACACACATTTCCTTTCCTCGTCCTCACTCATGATTCCAAAATGCCCAAGTTATGTCAAGAAAAAGACTACATGATGCACAACATGAATTACACGATTCATGGAGCTACATGAACTCCATGTTGAAGGACAAGAATACATCACATGATTAGGCAAGAAAAAGGCTACATAAACATGAATCAATTTAGCTACATGAATCATATGAACAAGAAGAATTACATGAAGTACCCTAGCATAAACTTGATAACAAAACAAAACTAAGCATGGAAGATCAAAGTTCGTCAGCATAGGGCAATATAAGAGCAGAATTAGGATAGTGAGGGAAAACCCCAAAACAAGAAGAACAAGCTAGGAAACTTGAAAGAGAAACTAACTAGGTTGCACAATCAAAAACAAGAAAGAAGATTGGCAAGGGTGAAGAACACCGCTTGCCTGAACCGAGACGATGTCGCGACGGCTGCTCCTCTCTTTCCTTGCTTTGCTTTAGCTCTTGCTCCCTTGGGTTCCTTGTTTAGAATGAGGAAGAAGATGAAGAGAAGGTGAAATGAGGAGGAGAAACTCTGTTTCGGCCTTATTTCCTCCAGAACAGAGCTGGGCCGTTAGATGCAGAATCAAGGAAATGAACGGCACAAAAAAATTGGAAAAAGTCGATTTTCGGGCCGGTCACGCCATGTGTCACGCCCGTGACACATGGCGTGTACCTTAAGCGGCGTAGAAAGTCGGCAATTCCAAGTTTATCCACACGGTACACGGCCGGGTACACGCCCGTGACGGGTCGGTCATGCCCGTGACCTAGGGCGTGTAGCCCGTGTCTCGACACCTCGTCGACACAAAGTGTCGACACTCGACACAGCTGGACACGCCCTGTGACACGCCCGTGTCACAGGCCGTGTCCCCTCTCTCGACACCCGACACTCGATACGCGACACTCGACACTCGACACTCGAAACTCGACAAAGCTGAACACGGCCCGTGACACGCCCGTGTCACGGGGCGTGTACCCCATTCGTCGAGCTCAACTCGACGCAAGAAAAATTCGTCGAGTCAAGGAGGTCACGGCCAGGTCACGGCCTGGGTCACGCCCGTGTCAGGGGGCGTGTCTCGCACAAAAACGACCATTTTTCCCTGTTTTGAAAAATGTTTCTGTGACGTCCTAGACCATTTTTGCCTTAAGAACTTTTTACCCTTTTTTTGTTTCCTGTACCAGCAACTTATTTTGAGCAACCTTACCCGGGCGCGAAAAAGTGCAAGCATTCCCTAAGAGGCCTCACCGAGTCCCCAATTTGGACTCCGGTTTGCTGGGGAATCGTGCAACTCGGCAACCAAAACAGCCACTCGCAAGCCTGCGGCAAACAAAAACCATGCTCGAACTACGGTTAAAGCCAACGTAACGCCCATCATGCGTACACAAACAAAATCCGGGGCATTACACTAGCCGCTGGCGTAAGCTCCTGCGGCAACGGGTCACTACGATGCTCCATTTCTTGTGAATGGTTATTTAGATAACGGTTAATCACAGAACTAAGTGGAAACAAATCTCCTCCCCAGATCCATATCCTAGGGACGAGCATACACCCACCCAACAAATATAAATAGCTGAAGCAAGAGAGAGTTAGCACAATATTTCATATATATATATATATATATATATATATATATATATATATATATATATATATATATATATATATATATATATATATATATAGCTAGGAGCAACTATAAAGAGTGCAGGATAGTATAACTGGAAAAAGCAGCAGCAATATAATTCAGTTATAATAAGGCTCCACTAGCTCATCAGCACATCAGGTTTTCATATCCTGAATTCTATCGCAAACATTCACAGTCGCACACACATCACAAACATTCATAGCCGCGCATGTTGAAATTTGTGAAGTGAAAGTGGGTGATGGAGCAGGCCAGACGGTCTGAGCGGTCTGAGTCCACGACTTGGGCAGACTGATGGTTGCGGCCTGCGTGACGGCCTGATTGGATGATGGCTTGACTGTTCTTGTGGAGCGGCTTGTGCGGCCTGATGTGCGGCCTGGATAGTCTATGGCCAAAGAAGTCTTAGTGGCCTGGTCATCTTGTGGAGCGACCTGAGCGGACTGTATGTGGCAGTCTATTCGCAGTGCTCAGCTTGGCCTGCGGCCTTGCAGTTGGCCAGCTCTTGTGGTAACCATGCAGATTGAAAGTTGTATCCGCAAAGTTGTAGCGGACTGTGTTTGGAAATCGGCTTTGGCCCTTACCAAGCTCTCCGGTGATGTAGTGGGTGTTGACCTCATTCTTTGGGGCGGACTGTCCTGCTGATTGGCGGTCTGGGTCTTTTGTGTCTCCCGTGCTCGCACTAGTTGCTTGATGGGCTGCTAGACGATCATTTTCTGTGACAAGTCCATGGTGTCCGCAGAGTTCGCTGTTGACCGGGCGGACTGCCTGTTGGTCGTGGACTCGTGATAGGCTGTGGCGTTGTTGTCGAGCTGTGTGGACTGTCGCTTTGTCTGCGTACAGTGTGCGGACTGATGCAGCATGGGTTGTGGCTGTGTCCGTGTGCTGTGTTGAGTTGCGAACTGGTACATCATGTGTTGTGACTGTGTCCGCGTGCTGGGTTGAGTGGCGGACTGGTGCTGTGCTTGTATTGTGCGGGATGGCTTTGTGTCCGCATGGTGGCAGACTGGCTTTGACCTGGCGCCTGGCGGGTTTGAAGTCTGGCCAAGTCCTTGCGGACTTGGCGGACTGGGTGGTGTTAGCGCGCGAGTTGGAGCGGTGAATCTATTCACTAGGGTGGTGACCACACTCCTCACCTCACCTATAAATAGACCCCCCCGACACATCTACAGTAACTGTGTGAACAGTAAGTGAGGGCTTGGTTAATTGTTGCGGTCTGGATTTTCCTGTCCGCGCAGGTTGCGTAGAGTTGACTGTTTGCAGGTTGTACGGCTAACATTGAGGAGCCAGGAGTTTGGCTTTGACTGTGGTTAGCATCAGTGAAGTTTGCAGTTTCAATCAGCGGTCTCAGCAGGTCGCTTCTGCTGCTTGACAGTTTCTCTACTTCAGCTTTTCCAAGTTCAATAACCTGTCAGCCGAACTCGGCGGTCTAGGCGGTCTGTTCTTCAGTTTGGCAGCGGCTTGTAGCAGTCAGCGAATAACGGCGTGTCCGCGCGACCTCGCGGACTCCGTGTTCTATTCGTCTTCTAGCAACATCAGCAGTTCGGGCGGCCTTGGCAACTTGGCAGACTGGGCGGTCTCGGCAGTCTCCAGTTCTGTCCGCTCGAATTGTTTTACTTGTAATTTTTCCTGTATTCATGTGTACTGGCGAAATCATGTCTCGCCATATATACCTCGCCTTGTAAAGAAGAAATAAAGAAATATATGATCTGCTTGCCCCTGTGATTGCATTTGGTTGTTGAGCTTGCTTTCCTGGTTTTCGCATGATCAAGGTGTGATCTTGATAGTTCTGAGAATATTAATTTGGAATTAGGCTATCTCGTTGACAACTTTGAGAAAATTCAACATGGTATCAGAGCCAGGTTCAATTTCTTGAGAGGTGATCAACTTGTGTTGTTGCTCTGTGCTTCTGGAAGCTTAACCAAGGTTGCTGCAATGGAAGGGAACTATGCAAGAGGTCTGGGTATTGAACTCTTAACCATGACTAACTTTAAAAAGTGGAAGTCGTGCATGAAGAGTTTTCTTCTTGGCGAGGAGCTATGGGAGGTCGTCGGTGGTGACGACAGATATGAAGTTACTGCTGCGTTTGGTACTGCTGAGCAGGTGAGAATCTGGAGGAAAATAAATGCAAAGGCTGAGCCGCCTAGATTTACCCCAAAAAAATTCCCAAATTTTTGATAAGGAGTGGTCTGCAAATTGCAGATCCACTTAATCCTGCGGCTGAGATTGAGTCGCAGGGCGCATTTTGACCTTCTGTCCCCACATCGGATCGGCAGCGGATCCGCTGTGGGGGCACTGATGCTGAGGCGGGGGGTGGGGGGGGGGTGGGGGGAGGGGCGGTGGGGGGATTAATTTAATCAGGGTCATCTGATCTCATCTTGAGATCGGACGACCGCTGCTGCTTCCAGGCGGTGTGGAGGGTGGCAGCCTCCACCACCGTCGGCCAGCCTCCGCCAGCCGTCGTCGCCGGCCCCGATCAACTCGCCGGGGGCCGGCGACTCTCTGGGCGGTGGTCCGGCGGCTTGGCGCCGCCGGCCGTCGCCGGAAAACTCAACCCGAGAGCCGGGGGTGGCGGTGGACCTACTCCCGACGCCACCGCGCCACCCCCGCTCCTCGGGCGGTTGGCCACCTACCTGTCCACCCCCGGCCGGCGCGCCGGGGGTCGGGCTTCTCGCCGGCAGCGGCCCGGCGGCCATACTCCGTCGGCCGCCGCCGCCAGCACTAAACATAGCTTGCTCTGTTTTTTGCGGGTGCCGTCGGAGCTGTATTTTCCGGCGGCACTGCCGCTCTCCGCCGCTGGGGGTTGCTGCCCCAGCGGTCTAGCACTCCCCTAGCGCCAACACCGGCACTGGGGGAGGAGTTTTCCTCCATGGGCACCACCCGGCCTGGAATATGGCACGGGTGGCGCCGGCGGCGCTCCGGCCGCCGGGAGCGCCATGCAACACGTCCAGATTAGGAAGGGGGAGGGAGAGAGGTTCCATCTGGGTCTGGTGGTCTCGGGAGGGGACGGCCTGGTCGGCCATGCTAAGGTGGTGGTGGTGGAGGGGGGATTCCCTTGGCTTGCCTTTTTCGGCCACCTGGGCTCCGACAGGGGTTGGGCAGGGGGAGGGGTGGGCTGCTCTGAGAGTTTTGAGGGGAAGGAGAGGGGGAGGGGGCCTTTTATAGATTAGAGTGGAGGGAGTCTCCCCTTCTCTACTTGGTGTGGAACTAATCCCTCCTTAGGGAGGGATTAATCCCACCCTCCAGCTGTCCAAGGACACCTGGAGTTCAGGGGAGTTTCCCCCACATGGGGAAAAAGATTAAGCCTCCTTTGGGCTTGGGATTTTTTTAATAAGAGAGGAGAGGAGTGGTGGGGTGGGCCTCTACTTATCCTAAGATGTGGTTTGCTGGTTGGGGGCCCAAAGGAGAGTGAGGGGGGCAAGGACTATCCACCCATGGAGAGGAGGTTGGCCCTTATTTGGAGAAAAATCCAAAAATGAGTTTTTAGGAGGGGTTTGACCAAGTCAACCTAGGGTGGGTCCCCCTTGCTGGTCAAAGTCAAAGTGGGTTCAAGTCATCGGGGTCTGGTCAAAGTTCGGGTGTCATGTCACAATTGGTGTGCGCACGCTTTTCGGTGCACGACTATGCTTGATTTGACCACGAGTTGACCAATTGTTGTCGAAATTGACTGGGACGACTTCTGTTGACTTCGTATTGACCACACGAGTCCAACGCCACTGACTAGGGTTGAATCGGAGTCCGTTTGGCGAAAGTCCAAAATTTGCGCGTCACAACGCGTTAAAACGGTCAAAGTGTCTAAATCTGTCATTAGATCTCGGATTGTGACGTGGCGAGTTTCGATGCACCTGTCTAGGTTATATGAGGTCACATGAATTGACAGAACTCAATTCGGAGTTCTCTAGCTCGATATCCAAAATTGCTCTCGTTGCGTTTTACGATGAATGGTCACATCCACTATATGACCTCGGGGTCCAACTGAACGAGTTCTGATGCACTCGTATCGACTATACGAGATCACAGGAACTGACAGAACTCGATTCAGAGTTCTCTAGCTCTATTTCCCGCCTAGGGTTATCTCCCACCGGGTCATGGGTAGGGTTCGGGCCACTTTTATTGGGCCCACTAGGGCTCTGGTTGCCCAATAAAAGTCGGGACGTTACAATCTGTCTGGCCACAGTTGGAGTCTCCAAATATGACTTTTGGTCTAAGCTTTGCTTTGAAGTCTTTTATATTTGTTTTTCTATCTGTCATGTGTTTTGAGCACCCACTATCTAAGTACCACTGTTCCTCTGTGGTATGATAGTTCTTTTCGTGTAATAAAAATAGGTTACGTGTTCTTGACCTAGATTATATTGGGTCCCATTTTTCTCACATAATCAGTTGAAATATAAAAAAAATCAGGTTGATTTTTATATCCAAGTGGATGATATCTTCTAGGAGGAATGATCCACTCAGTAAAGGATTTATAAATCTTTGTGTCTGATTATTCTTTTGAAAAGAATTGAATTCTATGTTTGAAAAATTTGAGTTCGACGAATTATTCTGATTTCGTCGAGCTTCATTCGACGAATAGTAGTGAGTTCGTCGAGCTCTATTCACAGAATATTAAAATTTATTTTCTATGTTCAGCGTTTGTCGATCTCTGTTCGACGAATAATAATTATTTCGTTGAACACCATTTTCAGTGTTCAGAGTTCGTCGATCGTCGTTCGACAAATTCAGCTGAACACTGTTTTTCTTGAAATTTTCATTTTGTGTTGGAATAGACTTTGATTTAAGAACCTCAGTGACTTTATCTGTGATGACTAATACTTCTTTTCCTTTAGCTGATATAAACTTTACAGGTGTGGTTAAAATATTTTTTGAAGTATTTGAGGTTGACTGGATGAAGCTCCCAAGCCAAGTTTGGCATTTAATCCGACATTGACTGTGCTTGTGATATCCATCACTTTGATACTTATCTCATTAAGAGATTCTTCAAACTTATTTGCCTCAAATAATTTGTTTTCTAGAAAAACTACTTGTACCTTAAAAATTTTCAAATCTTCTTCAAGTTTAATATTTTATAAAGATAGTTTGTTTAATTCAATTAATTTTTCTCTGAGAAGTTTTATTTCCTTCTTAGATTGTATTAAATCTTTACAAAGTAATTTAAAATCTTTTTTAAATTATTCTGAAGTAAAATCAAAGGTAGAAATTACCTGGTCTTCTTCAGACTCAGATTCATCATCAGAATTGTTGTATGATGCATTAATTGCCATCAGACAAACTTCTTTAGCCTTTGATTCTTCTTCATCTTCACTTGAACTAGATGAAGATTCAGTATATGATTCACTTCATGTTTCAGCTACAAAACTCTCTCCTTCTGTTTGTTTTTATTAGAAGAGGATTTGTTGGAGTGCTTCTTGTAGTATTTATCCTTCTTCTTTTCTTTCTTTTGATTTTCAGGGCACTCTGAAAGAATGTGTCCTGACTTCCTGCAATCATAACAAATAATTTTTTTAGTTGGTGTTTTGTCATACCTTGGTTTATCCTTGTTTTTGGAAAACCTTCTTGTTGGGTATTGTATCCATAATTACCTGAATTTGAGGAAGCCACCTGTCAAGCTAAGATGAATTCACAATGTATTTGATGAAACCTCTTAAGTTGTGCTTGCAGCTCTTCCACGTTAAGTGCACACCAATGTCAGGGTGCAGTAGGTCAATATACACGGGTCTACACGACGTAATACCTCATTGAGCAGATCAGTGTGTTGGCCTACGTGTACTCTCTCTATTGGAGTGCACTTACTTTCAAGTACAGGGCCGTGTATATGCAAGAGAAGACAAGGAGCAAGGATGGGTCAAGGAGCAGCTCTTGGGTGGAAAGACGAAAATTCGTCTAAGTAAAAGTCGACGAGAATCACCAAGTGATTCTCGCCGACTAGTGATTCTCGCCGAATCGTCGAGAATCATTAGTGATTCTCGCCGAATCGTCGAGAATCATTAGTGATTCTCGCCAACTTCTTCCGGCTACCTCAAAATGGTGCCAAGTAAGATTCGGCGAGAATCACTAATGATTCTCGCCGAACCCGTCGCTGAGCAGGTCATGAATACCAAGTGGAAATCGTTGAGAATCAACAAGGGAATCGTCGAGAATCACTCGGTGATTCTCGACGAATCGTCGAGAATCGTTAACTGATTCTCGCCGATTCGTCGAGAATCACCAATGATTCTCGACGAATTTTACTTGGCGTTTTCTCTGGATGCTGCTGGACCGGATTCTGCCGCTGGACTAGTTTGAACCGGATTTCGGGGGTCTACGTGTGGGACCCACAACGGTCATATTGTATGGGTCTACAGTGTATAAATACATGGGTATTTTTGAACAGTAATGATAGCGAAGAAAAGGAGAAATACGCGAGCACGGACAAACCCTAAATCGCCGCTTCCGCTCCGCTCCGCCGCCGCCGCTCGCGACAAGTGGTCGCCGCTGTTGATCGCGTTTCTTCCCGATCTCCGGTGACAGAAGCTTAGCCAAGCTTAGAGTCTCACGCGTCTATCTAGAGATCTCTTGTCTCTCGATTTGTAGATCGGGAAAGTGTTCCCCATCCGAATCGATCGAGACGATTGATCCTAGTGTGACCGTTGGTAGACCTAGCTTGCTTCGCTACGAAGTTTGGATCAACAAAGAAGTGCAGCCTCACATCGTTGTTGGCGCCGATCCCGTGAACCTAGCCGCCGCTCATCGTGCCGCCGCCGGTTCCGGGGAGATCCTCTCCAAGAGAGATCCAAGGTTGTGGACTCTTTGTGGACTTCAAGAACACGTCGTCACCAAAGAAGGACACCTTAGTCTCCTAACGAAGTTTGTATCTCGTGTACATTCTAGTTCTACTTTTGTTGTAAAGGAACGCTTGTTCCGTATTGTAAGGTTTGGGTGCAACCCGGTTTGTGGGAGTGTTGACTCCTACGTGTGGAAGGGTTCCTTCCGTTAGTGCAGGGATTGGATTTCAATCCTGTTGGAGAAGAGACCGAGTCGTCCCTTGTTGGGAGATAGGTCGAAGGGGGAAAGTGGATGTACCCAAGTCGGGGAACCACTATAAATTGCCTGTGTATTCTGTATGCTGTGCTTTTTATTTTTATTGTGCAGGTACATTCGTAAATTCCGCAAAAGCGTTGCGCGTCACCTATTCCCCCCCCCCCATAGGTGAACTTGGTTGACATTAGGTGGACTTTCAAGTGGTATCAGAGGGAGGTTGCTCATCAAAAAGGTTAACACCTTGAGTAGAATCCTGCCACTAGTGTCAAAAGCATGGAGCTGGATTATGAGATATCACCACTTAAACTCCCCGCATGCACAAAGGATTATTATCCCATCTGGAGGATGAGAGTGTCGTTCACTTGGATGCTATCGATCCTCGAGCATCCTTCATCCTGGAAGAGGGTCCGTTTATTCCCATGAAGACCTCCGACTCTGGGATCCAAGTGCCCATGTGCATTGCTGAGATGTCAGAGACGGAACTGTCACTATTTAACTTGGACGAGAGGATTCGTCAAATTATCTTGGATATCTGGTCTGGAGCTTCTCGCTCTAGATTAGAAAAATGTAGGACGGCTAAATCCATGTGGGTGATGATCTCCGAGTTGATGGAGGAGTCAGAGAAAGCTGGAATATGCTGTCAACTAGAGGATGAAGCCTATGTGGGAGTCCTCACCTCTGAAGATGAAGACAATCATCTCTCAGACAGCATCAGAGCTCCAGTGTCCGTGTTTGAGACTGAAGAGACTAGTGAGGAAAGCAGCTCTGATGAGGATGACGCAATGGTCACTGGCTCGAATGACAATAACACTGAAGAGCAGGTAACTTCCTCATCCTGCCCCATCTCTTTTGAACTTTCTGAAGACAAGAACTGCTTTCCTCCAGAAGATTCTGACTCTCTGAAGAGAGCCCTTCAGTCAAGCAACCTACTTGCTGAGGAGCAAGCTCAAGAGATTGCTCGACTGAAGATCTTGTTGGTTCTCCAATTGGCGTCCAACAAGGTCAAGGACTCTAAGATCTCAGCTCTAGAGAGTAGTCTAGAGAATGAGAAACGAATAGTATCAAACTTTTCCAAAGTTGATGCTATAAAGAGAAAGCAAGAAAACGGTGGATCTCCCGGATTATCAATTCGTGGAGAAATGGGGAAACGGTGTTCCGACCCCCCACTCCAAGCAGGAAGACAACTCATCATGCCTTCAGGTATGACCACAGGAATAGTCGTGGTCACTGCAGGGGTGATCTGTCCCCATGTGGAGACACCCACAGTGCAAGGACCGTCGTGGCAACCCATGAGAGAATACCTAAGGCTCATTCTGAGCTCTTTGTATTCACTGCCACTGCCTCAACTCGGTGTGAATCTGCATGTCCCTGCTCACAGAAGACTTCTCACCACCCGAGGACACAGAATAGGGAGGATAGAAGTCATGGTGTAAGTTTTCATGGGGCCTCTGGAAGGGGGATGCCTGTGAGAAAGGCACCACCTTCCCGGCCTCATGACGCTGACAACATGCATTCCTTCCACCCTTCCACGTGTCACGATGGAAGAGAAAATTTTGTGAGGCGATCATGCTCTATCCCGGTTAGACCTAGGACCGTGACTACCTCAGTCACTAGATCAGGTCGGAAACGGCGATATAATATTCACCCATGTTGGTGTTGTGGCAAAGTGGGGCACTTTGCCATCGACTGTTGGCACAACCCCTCTGTGCCCACGGCAAGGGCTTATCCACATTCACGGGACAGAGGTAGTCTTCCTGACAGGTTTTTCTGAAGGAAGGCAGTTGCGTGCTTATGCTAACAGGAACCTAGGACCCAATATGATTTGGGTTCCTAAGGTAAAGTAATTCTTTCTTGCAGGGTAGTCTAGGTTCCCGTGAATATGATGGGAACCAGACAATAGGTGGCTCAAGACTAAATTGGAACAGACGTCTGCTATAACAGATGTGATATCGACTTGAGCATACTCACATTGAGCTCCTAATATGTTCTACCTGTGGGACTAAACGATGACTCTCAAAATCCCAGGTACTCATGATCAGTTCCAAGACTTGAGTCGTTTTCCATTGACAGTTATATATATATATATATATATATATATCTTTATATACAGATACATCTTTGTATATACGTGTATGTATGAACATCCAAGGATAGGGTAACGCGATGAATATAAACCTTAGATACATCATTAAAGAGTTATCGGAACTTCCACTG
Organism: Platanthera guangdongensis; assembly: GCA_039583875.1. Lineage (NCBI taxonomy): Eukaryota > Viridiplantae > Streptophyta > Magnoliopsida > Asparagales > Orchidaceae > Platanthera > Platanthera guangdongensis. The sequence goes on from CM077166.1 coordinate 44,186,668, forward strand.
GTAGATTCGAGAACTAACATCTGCAGGCGTAAATCAATTCACTGAAAACTAACAAAGATACGTAGTTAGAAGACTTTCAAATTAACTTAGACAAACGGAAACCGTAAGAATCCCATTTAACGGACTCGAGCTTGACATTTAAGGAGAATCCCATTCTCGCTGAAGGATCAAGAAGAATCACATTTGAGAAAGAATTCCCGCCGACCTTTCACCTTCCATAAGAATCCCGCCGAAGGAGCACACTATACGAATCCCGCCGAACTTCATAGGAGACCCTAGATTTCTCCCACCGACTCTTCACATTCCTTAGGAATCGCACAAGGTCTTTTCCGCCGACCCGCAGGAAGCTCGTCGAATCATCTTCTCAAAGTTCCCGCAAGGTTCTCGTCGGATCCCGCAAGGAAGCTCGTCGAATCATCTTCTCAAGGTTCCCGCAAGGTTTCTCCTTTAGGAATCGCACAAGGTTCTCGTCGGATCCCGCACCGCCTTCGCAAAATCCCGCAAGGTTCTCCATCGTCTTCCCGCAAGTTCCCGCAAGGTTCTCGCAAGGTTCTCGTCGAATCGCACAGGCTCCCGACGAATCCCGCCGAACCCCGCAGGAAACTCTCCTACTCACCGAAGGTCTCCATCGCTGTTTCCCGCTAGGTCTCCACCGAAGGTCTTCCCAAAGGACACTCAAGGAAGATTTCTTGCAGGAAGCTCTCCAACTCTCTTCCGTCTACGCCTTTAGGTAACCTCTTCCTCACCCGTACTTGGACGTTATCACTAGTGACGCTTTCCTTTTGACTGTTCATTAAAGCTTAGAGTAGGGCTTCTCTCTCTAGATCTGCAATGGATCCAAGGACAACTGCTGGGTTGGTCACCGATTGCGAGCTTGTTCGAACTGGGTTCTCTCACGCCTCGGACGAATTCCGCAACATCATTCTGATGCTGGAAGAGGCTGGGCTAACATTAGTCCTGGAGCACCCTTGCAAAATCTTGGACAAAGAGGTACTGGAGTTCTTCGCTATCGCAAGACTCCGAAATGGTGACTCACTCATCAAAAGCAAGGTGGCTGGGGCAAAGGTCAAGATGTCTGCCAGCAAGCTGACCCGCTTCCTGCAGCTTTCTAGCTCGGAGCATGAGGACTATCTGGAGGACGATGACAAAACCAGAACTCTCTTATTCTGCGGTCTCCCACGAGGAACTAGGTCCATAAAGAGAAAGGATATGGATGAAGAAGGGAAGCTCCTGTCTGACATAATTGGAAAGGTGCTCATCTGCAAGCCGGGCTCTCATGACCATATCTCAGCGGATATGTTCAAGATCCTGATAGCTGTTGTCTACCGTAAAAGGTTCAACTGGGGGAGTTGCTGTTCGAGAAGATAAAGGACACCTTGGGCTCTCCGAGTTTTGGCCGTATCATAAATCTGTATCTAAATCAGCTAAATGGAGACAGTTTGACATGAGCAAAGGTGTTCCTCTACACTACTTGAAGAAGATGGACTCGAGTGTGTTTTTACCGATGGGAGAGGCGTATTGGGCAGACTGTCGTGGAAGAACAACAGGGAGTATCTCCAGCAGTCACCCCCAATGAAGTTCCTGATACCTTGACTGCAGGAATCGAGGGGGAGCCTCTACCCCCTCATACTGATGTAGTATCTGACATCTCCCAGCTGCCCAGAGATGCTGTGGCAGATCTACACGAAGAAAGTGAACCTGAGCTGGAGCATGGGGAGGCCCCGAACCGAAACGAGCAAGGAGCCGAAGTTACTGGACTGGAGACTGCTGACAACGAGTTGGAAGATGCTGCTGATATAGATGATTTCATGGATGATGACGGAGAGGAAGACGGGAATGAGGGACATGAAGCATTGGAGGCTCCGGATCTTTTTGAGCCTCCATCTGACAAGCATGCACCAGTGGAGGGGGAGTCAGACAAATCTACAGAGGCCGCCAGCATTCCTCCATTAGAAACTGTGCTTGTATCCAGCTCTACAGATGCGTCTGCTGAAGGGCAAGGCCCACAAGTGCCTCCGGCTCTTCCGTTACGAGATGAGCTAGCCACTCACACTGTAAATGTCATTCAAGGCATTGTGAATGAACTCAAAGCCTCCTTTGATGAAGCTCAGAATAAACTGCTGAAAAGGATTAAGACTTCTGAAAATCTCATGCTCAAGAATATGGTGGAGATCAACCATAAACTGGACGAGATGGAGAAGAAATTTGAAGAAAAGTACACCGAGGCGGCCAAGCTGTCACACTTCTCATGGCTGGATTGAAAAAGAACACTGATACTCTTGCTGTAGTAAATCAGAATGCACATGTTGTAGCTAACAACATTCAAAAGTTTGACGGTAATATGGTCACTCTCAACGCCAATCAGCAGGCCTTGGTCACTGAATTCTCCCGGACCACCAAGCATATTGATGACTCCCTGCACTCCTATGCAAACTTCATCGCTGTCGAAGCCAAAAAGGGGAGAAGGACTACATTGCTAAGATGGCTGAGCTCCGAGAAGTCATGATCAATAACTTCGAACAGTCAAACAAGTACGTCTATGACAGCAACTGGTGGATGCTCCACCAGGCGTTAGGCGTCGCCGTGCCTGAAAATCCTGCGGATACTCATGCTCCTAAGACATCTACGGCCGCTGAGGGAGTAAGTGCTGCTGAGGGAATAAGTGCAAGTGCAGCAGATGTTCCTGTTGAAACCAGAAACCTGGTCTCTCGTGGAGTTCGTCCCTCGGGAAGGGGTGACCTCACACCTACTACACTCGAGAGAACGTCACGGACCAAAGGATCAAGAAACTAGGAACAGACCCTCGGCTCTAGCGCGGAGGTCCCACCTCACACCCGGAAGGCTACCTGAGCACTTCCCCTCCCTAGCCAATGCACGAGCTAGGGTGCCTTGGAGGAGCTCTCTCAACTCTACCAAGAAGAAACCAAGGGAGGAGAAAGCAAGGAGAATAAGATGAAGTCCCCCTCAAAGGCACCCAAGGGGGTCTATTTATAGTTTTCCAAAACCCCTTGGACCAAAATGACCGAGATACCCTCACGCCCGAAAAGCCTTGGGCCAATAGAAAACAGCCACGCCGGGGGTAAAGGGGGAATTTCCCCTGAGGGCAAGAAGGTAAAACTGCAAGTAGAGGCCCTGGCCCCCGGCCGGTCTCGCCCCACTAGGCCGCCGAGCTAGAAGAGGCGCGGGCGAGACCCTGGCCCCCGGCCGGTCTCGCCCCGCTAGGCCGCCGAGCTAGAAGAGGCGCGTGCGAGACCCTGGCCCCCGGCCGGTCTCGCCCCGCTAGGCCGCCGAGCTAGAAGAGGCGTGGGCGAGACCCTGGCCCCCGGCCGGTCTCGCCCCGCTAGGCCGCCGAGCTAGAAGAGGCGCGGGCGAGACCCTGGCCCCCGGCCGGTCTCGCCCCGCTAGGCCGCCGAGCTAGAAGAGGCGCGGGCGAGACCCTGGCCCCCGGCCGGTCTCGCCCCGCTAGGCCGCCGAGCTAGAAGAGGCGCGGGCGAGACCCTGGCCCCCGGCCGGTCTCGCCCCGCTAGGCCGCTGAGCTAGAAGAGGCGCGGGCGAGACCTTGGCCCCCGGCCGGTCTCGCCCCGCTAGGCCGCTGAACAGGTTCGAGATACTCGCGGCCTGCGACCTGGCGGCCTGAGGCGGCTTGCGGCCTGGCGGCTTGCGGCGGCTTACGGCGGCTTGCCAAGAGCGCCTTGGGGGAGAAATATTTTCTCCCCTACTAGTATGTCTTTCAAGTTCACCAAAAATTGGCCCCTAGGAGTGCAAAACTCCCAAAAAGCTTAAAAATTTGCTTACCTTGTTTTGGGCCCACTCTTCGCGAATACGGGGTTGTACACAATCCCCGCTCTTTTCGAGGTTGGCACAAGCTCGGAAAGAAACATCCAACCCAACATATTCGCGGAGTGTAACTTCCCATCGGGGTCGACCTGCCATGCCAGCTATGGGAGCCTGGGTGGCGAGACGGCCTCGGGGTGCAAACACTTAGCCTCCACGGGAGGTACCACCGGCCATGTCAGCTAGTGGGAGACTGACAGCGGAATCCATCTCGGAGCTAAGGGACTTAGCCTCCACGAGAGATCAACCTGCCCTGCCAGCTAGTGAGAGCCTGACAGCAGAATCCATCTCGGAGCTAAGGGGCTTAGCCTCCACGAGAGATCAACCTGCCCTGCCAGCTAGTGAGAGCCTGGCATCGGAATCCATCTCGGAGCTAAGGGGCTTAGCCTCCATGAGAGATCAACCTGCCCTGCCAGCTAGTGAGAGCCTGGCAGCGGAATCCATCTCGGAGCTAAGGAGGCTTAGCCTCCACGAGAGATCAACCTGCCCTGCCAGCTAGTGAGAGCCTGGCAGCGGAATCCATCTCGGAGCTAAGGGGCTTAGCCTCCACGAGAGATCAACCTGCCCTGCCAGCTAGTGAGAGCCTGGCAGCGGAATCCATCTCGGAGCTAAGGGGCTTAGCCTCCACGAGAGATCAACCTGCCCTGCCAGCTAGTGAGAGCCTGGACAGCGGAATCCATCTCGGAGCTAAGGGGCTTAGCCTCCACGAGAGATCAACCTGCCCTGCCAGCTAGTGAGAGCCTGGCAGCGGAATCCTATCTCGGAGCTAAGGGGCTTAGCCTCCACGAGAGATCAACCTGCCCTGCCAGCTAGTGAGAGCCTGGCAGCGGAATCTATCTCGGAGCTAAGGGGCTTAGCCTCCACGAGAGATCAACCTGCCCTGCCAGCTAGTGAGAGCCTGGCAGCGGAATCCATCTCGGAGCTAAGGGGACTTAGCCTCCACGAGAGATCAACCTGCCCTGCCAGCTAGTGAGAGCCTGGCAGCGGAATCCATCTCGGAGCTAAGGGGCTTAGCCTCCACGAGAGATCAACCTGCCCTGCCAGCTAGTGGGAGCCTGGCAGCGGAATCCATCTCGGAGCTAAGGGACTTAGCCTCCACGAGAGATCAACCTGCCCTGCCAGCTAGTGAGAGAATGGCAGCGGAATCTATCTCGGAGCTAAGGGGCTTAGCCTCCACGAGAGATCAACCTGCCCTGCCAGCTAGTGAGAGCCTGGCAGCGGAATCCATCTCGGAGCTAAGGGCTTAGCCTCCACGAGAGATCAACCTGCCCTGCCAGCTAGTGAGAGCCTGACAGCGGAATCCATCTCGGAGCTAAGGGACTTAGCCTCCACGAGAGATCAACCTGCCCTGCCCTGCCAGCTAGTGAGAGCCTGAGAGCCTGACAGCGGAATCCATCTCGAGAGCTAAGGGGCTTAGCTCCACGAGAGATCAACCTCCCTGAATCCATCTGCTAGCCTCCACGAGAGATCAACCAGAGCCTGGCAGCGGAATCCAAGCTATCTCGGAGCTAAGGGGCTTAGCCTCCACGAGAGATCAAACCTCTGCCAGCTAGTGAGAGCCTGGCAGCGGAATCCATCTCGGAGCTAAGGGACTTAGCCTCCACGAGAGATCAACCTGCCCTGCCAGCCCTGACAGCGGCGGAGCTAAGGGACTTAGCCTCCACGAGAGAGCAGCTGAGACAGCGGAATCCATCTCGGAGCTAAGGGACTTAGCCTCCACGAGAGATCAACCTGCCCTGCCAGCTAGTGAGAGCCTGACAGCGGAATCCATCTCGGAGCTAAGGGGCTTAGCCTCCACGAGAGATCAACCTGCCCTGCCAGCTAGTGAGAGCCTGGCAGCGGAATCCATCTCGGAGCTAAGGGGCTTAGCCTCCACGAGAGATCACCCTGCCCTGCCAGCTAGTGGGAGCCTGGCAGCGGAATCCATCTCGGAGCTAAGGGGCTTAGCCTCTACGAGAGATCAACCTGCCCTGCCAGCTAGTGAGAGCCTGACAGCGGAATCCATCTCGGAGCTAAGGGCTTAGCCTCCACGAGAGATCAACCTGCCCTGCCAGCTAGTGGGAGCCTGACAGCGGAATCCATCTCGGAGCTAAGGGCTTAGCCTCCACGAGAGATCAGAGCCTGCAGCGGCCCTGCCAGCTAGCTGAGAGCCTGGGGAGCGGACTTAGCCTCCACGAGAGATCAACCTGCCCTGCCAGCTAGTGAGAGCCTGGCAGCGGAATCCATCTCGGAGCTAAGGGACTTAGCCTCCACGAGAGATCAACCTGCCCTGCCTAGTGAGAGCTGACAGCGGAATCCATCTCGGAGCTAAGGGGCTTAGCCTCCACGAGAGACACCTGCCCTGCCAGCTAGTGAGAGCCTGGCAGCGGAATCCATCTCGGAGCTAAGGGGCTTAGCCTCCACGAGAGATCTACCTGCCCTGCCAGCTAGTGAGAGCCTGGCAGCGGAATCCATCTCGGAGCTAAGGGGCTTAGCCTCCACGAGAGATCAACCTGCCCTGCCAGCTAGTGGGAGCCTGACAGCGGAATCCATCTCGGAGCTAAGGGGCTTAGCCTCCACGAGAGATCAACCTGCCCTGCCAGCTAGTGAGAGCCTGGCAGCGGAATCCATCTCGGAGCTAAGGGGCTTAGCCTCCACGAGAGATCAACCTGCCCTGCCAGCTAGTGAGAGCCTGACAGCGGAATCCATCTCGGAGCTAAGGGATTTAGCCTCCACGCGAGATCAACCTGCCCTGACCACAGCTAGTGAGAGCCTGGCAGCGGAATCCATCTCGGAGCTAAGGGCTTAGCCTCCACGAGAGATCAACCTGCCCTGCCAGCTAGTGAGAGCCTGACAGCGGAGCGGATCTCGGAGCTAAGGGACTTAGCCTCCACGAGAGATCAACCTGCCCTGCCAGCTAGTGAGAGCCTGGCAGCGGAATCCATCTCGGAGCTAAGGGACTTAGCCTCCACGAGAGATCAACCTGCCCTGCCAGCTAGTGAGAGCCTGACAGCGGAATCCAATCTCGGAGCTAAGGGCTTAGCCTCCACGAGAGATCAACCTGCCCTGCCAGCTAGTGAGAGCCTGGCAGCGGAATCCATCTCGGAGCTAAGGGACTTAGCCTCCACGAGAGATCAACCTGCCCTGCCAGCTATTGAACCTGACAGCGAATCCCTCGGAGCTAAGGGCAGCCTCCACGAGAGATGCAACCTGCCCTGGCAGAGAGCCTGGCAGCGGAATCCATCTCAGCTAAGGACTTAGCCTCCACAGAGATCACCTGCCCTGCCAGCTAGTGAGAGCCGGAGCGGAATATCTCGGAGCTAAGGACTTTTCCATGGACCACAAAGATTTTTTGGGGGGGGTGGTTTCTACCATTAATCATAGCTAATACAACGCAAGCTAAGTTCATTACAAAAAAGATGATTCACTTCTCTCTTACCTCCCTCTTCCCTCGTGAATCATCCGATCCTTCCCCGGGTGCCCACATCAACCCTGTCCTCACATCTCTCCTCTGCTGCCCCAGGTCGGACTTCTTCAATCCGCACCGGGTCTTGCGCTCTGTTGAGGCTGATGAGGTTGCGGGCTGGGGCTCTTGTCCTTCTCAACTCCAGAAATTCGGGGCAAGTAGATGTCACGTGGCCTTCCTCCTGGTGGAGCTCACAGAAGGGTAACTCTACTCTCTATTTTCCTTCCCGTGCGGTTCCTCCTCTCCCTTCGACCAATTTCCATCGCTTGCTGTGGTGGGGGTAGGAGTTGCCTAGGGCTTGCCTCTGGAAGTTGAACCTTCCTTGCCCCCATGAAAGTTTCCCCCATCATGGGCGTAACCTCTTCCCGGGCCCTGAATGGGTCCTCCCTGCTGCCTCCAACCTGGCTCTGGACCCTCCTGAGCTCTCCGCTCCTCTCTCCTTCTTCTTCCCTCCTGGGGCCTCGAGCCACCTTGCTCCTTTTCCTCCGTCTCTGTCAGCTTTGCCAATTTCTTGACAAACGCCGGGTTGGCTGCCTCCATGGCAATCTCCTCTGCCGCCCTTTCCATCAGCTCCTCGAAGGAAAGGGGGGCCTTCCGGGTCAAGCTCATCTTGAAGAAGCCCTCCTTCAGCCCAACAGTGAAGGCCATCTGGAGAGCATACCCTGGCATCTCCTGGACCTCCAGGATCTCCTCTTGGAACCTGTCAACATAACGGCCACAGCCCTCCTCGGCCCCCCTGCCTTATTAGGAAGATGGACTCGGGGCTCCTCTTCCGCTTCTTGGAGGTGGAGAAGCGAAGCTGGAAGCTCCGACTCAAGTCCTCGAACCCATAGATCGACCTTGGAGGGAGTTGATGGAACCAGTCCCTTGCTTTTTCCTTCAACGTGATCGCAAAGAGGCGACACTTGAAGGCATCCGTCATTGGCCTGATGGAGATGACATCCTCGAACCACTGCAGATGCTGAGCAGGGTCATCCCTCCCGGAATAGTAAGCCATGTCTGGCTCTCTGAACCCCTCGGGAACGGGAGCTGAGATGATCAACTCGCTGAAGGGTGACCCCCTAAGGGGTGTCTCGCCACCTCCACTCGCGCGACCTGCTCGCCTTGAAGGTTGGCACTCGCCGGCTGGAGAACAGCTCTCGGCCGGTGAGGTCTCGCTCGACCCCCATCGCCCATCCTCTCCTTCCCTGGCCTTCTTCCTGGACACTTCCTTCTCCCCCCGCTGGGTCATCTCGCCTAGACCCCTGGAGTCGACTCGTCGAGGGGGGGAGCTAGCTCCTGGGGGGTCGGGGTAGAGCTGCCACCCTGAGGAGCAATGCTTCGCAGCATCTCCATGATGCCCTGGATGGAGGCCATGAACTCTTGCCTCCCCACAAAGGGTCCTGGGGTGGGGAGCTCGCCGAGGTCATCACTACCTCCTTGACCTCCTGTCATGACACCCTCTCGAGATCTTCTGTGCTGGTCACTCTCCACGCTCACCGCACCAAAATGTTGAAACCAGAAACCTGGTCTCTCGTGGAGTTCGTCCCTCGGGGAAGGGGTGACCTCACACCTACTACACTCGAGAGAACGTCGCGGACCAAAGGATCAAGAAACTAGGAACAGACCCTCGGCTCTAGCGCGGAGGTCCCACCTCACACCCGGAAGGCTACCTGAGCACTTCCCCTCCCTAGCCAATGCTCGAGCTAGGGTCCTTGGAGGAGCTCTCTCAACTCTACCAAGAAGAAACCAAGGAGGAGAAAGCAAGGAGAAGAAGATGAAGTCCCCCTCAAAGGCACCCAAGGGGGTCTATTTATAGTTTTCCAAACCCCTTGGACCAAAATGACCGAGATACCCTCACGCCCGAAAAGCCTTGGGCCAATAGAAAACAGCCACGCCGGGGTAAAGGGGGAATTTCCCCTGCGGGCAAGAAGGTAAAACTGCAAGTAGAGTCCCTGGCCCCCGGCCGGTCTCGCCCCACTAGGCCGCCGAGCTAGAAGAGGCGCGGGCGAGACCCTGGCCCCCGGCCGGTCTCGCCCCGCTAGGCCGCCGAGCTAGAAGAGGCGCGGGCGAGACCCTGGCCCCCGCCGGTCTCGCCCCGCTAGGCCGCCGAGCTAGAAGAGGCGCGGGCGAGACCCTGGCCCCCCGGCCGGTCTCTCTCGCCCTGCTAGGCCGCCGAGCTAGAAGAGGCGCGGGCGAGACCCTGGCCCCCCGCCGGTCTCGCCCCGCTAGGCTGCCGAGCTAGAAGAGGCGCGGCGAGACCCTGGCCCCCGGCCGGTCTCGCCCCGCTAGGCCGCCGAGCTAGAAGAGGCGCGGGCGAGACCCTGGCCCCCGGCCGGTCTCGCCCCGCTAGGCCGCTGAGCTAGAAGAGGCGCGGGCGAGACCCTGGCCCCCGGCCGGTCTCGCCCCGCTAGGCCCGCTGAACAGGTTTCGAGATACTCGCGGCCTGCGACCTGGCGGCCTGAGGCGGCTTGCGGCCTGGCGGCTTGCGGCGGCTTGCGGCGGCTTGCCAAGAGCGCCTTGGGGGAGAAATATTTTTCTCCCCTACTAGTATGTCTTTCAAGTTCACCAAAAATTGGCCCCTAGGATGCAAAACTCCCAAAAAGCTTAAAAACTTGCTTACCTTGTTTTGGGCCCACTCTTCGCGAATACGGGGTTGTACAGTTCCCATAAGTGAAGCTGATGCTAGGGCTCTCTCCAAAGCTAAACTGAGGAGCATGTTTGACCAAGAGGCCCTAGCAAAAGCCAGGGAAAGAGAAAAGCTCGGGAAGGGACCTCCAAGAGACACTAGCTGAGAAGAGAATCAGAATGAGTGAGGAGGAAGTTCGAAATGAAAAGTGGAGTTCAGTTTCAAAGAACATCATCTTGGACACCTTCTGGCTACAAGAAAAGGGAGAACTCAATCGGAACGAAGTTTACAGCCAGTATGAGTGGAAAAGGTACAAGACGTATGAAGCAAAACGAAACATCTTCTTCAGAAACAACACGGATGCAGATAAAGTTCCTCCTCCCAGATACTATCCGAAGCCTAAAGAGTACATGGAGAGACAAAGGAAGAAGTTTTTGGCGCAAAACTCAAGGATGACTTAGCTAAGGAAAGATAGTCAACAACTTTAGCTGTCATTCTCTCCTAAAAACATTTAATGCTTATTGTTATGATATGAACAATTCTGAGATATATATATATATACATTTGTATTTGAATTTGTGAATGACTCAAGTCCTGATCTGGTTGCATATATTCTCTTGTGCTGCATGTTTAACTTTGAATGCTATGTTTATTATTTGATTGTTGTTATTCATCTTAGCTAGTAGGGTTTTGGCTTCGTCAAATAAGGGGAGATTGTTGGGTATTGTATCCACAATTACCTGGATTTGAGGAAGCCACCTGTCAAGCTAAGATGAATTCACAATGTATTTGATGAAACCTCTTAAGTTGTGCTTGCAGCTCTTTCCACGCTAAGTGCACACCAATGTCAGGGTGCAGTAGGTCAATATACACGGTCTGCACGACGTAATCCCTCGTTGAGCAGATCAGTGTGTTGGCCTACGTGTACTCTCTCTATTGGAGTGCACTTACTTTCAAGTACATGGCCGTGTATATGCAAGAGAAGACAAGAGTTAGGATGGGTCAAGGAGCAGCTCTGGGTGGAAAAGACGAAAATTCGTCTAAGTAAAAGTCGACGAGAATCACCAAGTGATTCTCGCCGAATCGTCGAGAATCATTAGTGATCTCGCCGACTTCTTCCGTCTACCTCAAAATGGTGCAAGTAAGATTCGGCGAGAATCACTAATGATTCTCGCCGAACCCGTCGCTGAGCAGGTCATGAATACCAAGTGAAAATCGTTGAGAATCAACAAGGGAATCGTCGAGAATCGTTAACGGATTCTCGCCGATTCGTCGAGAATCACCAATGATTTCTCGACGAATTTACTTGGCGTTTTCTCTGGATGCTGCTGGACCGGATTCGTCGCTGGACTAGTTTGAACCGGATTTCGGGGTCTGCGTGGGACCCACAACGGTCATATTGTATGGGTCTACATGTATAAATACATGGGTATTTTTAACAGTAATGATAGCGAAGAAAAGGAAAATACGCGAGCACGGACAAACCCAAATCGCCGCTTCCCCTCCGCTCCGCGCCGCCGCTCGCGACAAGTGGTCGCCGCTGTTGATCGCGTTTCTTCCCGATCTCCGGCGACAGAAGCTTAGCCAAGCTTAGAGTCTCACGCGTCTATCTAGAGATCTCTTGTCTCTCAATTTGTAGATCGGGAAAGTGTTCCCCATCCGAATCGATCGAGACGATTGATCCTATGTGACCGTTGGTAGAACTAGCTTGCTTCGCTACGAAGTTTGGATCAACAAAGAATGGCAGCCTCACATCGTTGTTGCCGCCGTCCCGATCCGTGAACCTAGCCGCCGCTCATCGTGCTGCCGCCGGTCCGGGAGATCCTCTCCAAGAGAGATCCAAGGTTGTGGACTCTTTCTGGACTTCAAGAACACGTCGTCACCAAAGAGGACAACCTTAGTCTACTAACGAAGTTTGTCTCGTGTACATTCTAGTTCTACTTTGTTGTAAAGGAGCGCGTGTTCCGTATTGTAAGGTTGGGTGCAACCCGTTTGTGAGTGTTGACTCCTACGTGTGGAAGGGCCTTCGTTTGTGTGCAGGGATTGAATTTCAATCCTGTTGGAGAAGAGACCGAGTCGTCCCTTGTTGGGAGATAGTCGAAGGGGGAAAGTGATGTACCCAAGTCGGGGAACCACTATAAATTGTCTGTGTATTCTGTGTGCTGTGCTTTTTTATTTTTATTGTGCAGGTACATTCGTAAATTCCGCAAAAGTGTTGTGCACGTCACCTATCCCCCCCAAAAGTGAACTTGGTATGACATTAGGTGGACTTCACTTCTCCTGAAGTTTTTTCCTGGTCATCAATGTAGAATCTCTTCACCAGTAGACTCATGAGTTCTCATTCTCATGAGTTGTTTCTTCCTCTCCAGTTACTTGAAAAAACAACACTCTTTTCTTTCTTTACTGAAAGTAAAGTCTTTGTTCAACTTCTCTAATTTTGATAAGCTGCTCATAAGATTTGAGCTTGCCGAATAAAGTTTTTGTTGAGATTTCATTTACACTTCTGGCTTCTCTGATTGGCCATATTCTTGAATCTCATGCGCTAGGGAAACACATTAGAATTTTGTCACACTTCTGTCAAAGTGATGTCTTTTCCCAAGGTTTTTAGCTTATTGATTATAAGTCTGAGTCTTGTATACATTTCAACAATAGATTCAATTCACCCTTTTTGAAATTCTTGTATTGAGAAATCAGGTGAGATCTTCTGTCTTTCTCTCATCTGCTGATCCAGCTACCATTTGCAGTGAGGGAGTGCCCAAATATCTTTTGATGAGGTGCATTCAACAACCTTCTGAAAAATGTCACCAGGCATTGTTTGGGCTCGTATGTTCATAGCCTTTACATCAAAAGTTTTTGCTCTTCTCTAGGCTTCTGTCCATTCTGGAGGAGGTACAATATTGGTGCTTATTGTAGCCAGTGGTAGGGGTGGACCTGTCAAAATAGAATTGTAGATATACTCATCATTGGAATTCATATATAATCTAATCCTTGCTTTTCATAGTGCAAACTTATTTAGATTGCAAACAGGAGGTCTAGTATTTGAATACTCTATATTTGTGTCATGATAAATAAAACAAACTAGATAAAATAAGATCTATCAGATCTGTGGTTCAAGTGTTAGCATGTAAAACCAAATAAGCTCCCTCTGATACTAATTGAAAGTGAGGGAGATAGATCTAACTTTTCTCTAGAGGGGGGGGGGGGGTGAATAAATATTTTAAAAAAACTTTAATTTATTTTTTATAGCGGATTTAAAGTAAGTGATATATATATATAGGAAAATCACACACACAATAAAAAATAAAGCAGTCACAGATGACAAAAGGATTCTTATAGTAGTTTCCCAAAACATCTGGGTACGTCTACTCTTCTACCACCCTGGTAGGATCCACTACAGGTTTTGCTCCGGGCCTACCGCCACCAGATCTATTTTCTAAGGGAGATCTAGCAACTCTATGAGTTTTTGACCAGGTGCCCAAAAACCAGCTTAAGTCTTTTGATCAGCTAACTTAGGAACCAAGAGTTAACTTTTTAAGGGAGTTAAAAACTCTGTACACAGTTTAGAAATAAACTATAAGAAATGATGTTGTCTTCTCTGTCATAAATCTCTGAGAAGACTAGTGGATGATGTTGCAAAAAGCTCCCCCTGATTTGAATAGAATTTATGATCAAGGGAGGAGAGCTTTTCTTTAGGGTATAGGACTTCTTGAATATTGTTCCCCTCAGAAGATATTTCTGACAGATATGAAAATGGAATGTCCTGGAGAGAGTCAGAAGCAAAATGAAAATATATCACATGTCACTGTGTGTACAACTTAACTCCCAAATCAACAAGTCCATTAAGCAGCAATCTTTTGAATATATAATGTCTGAGAAGAATTTCAAACATTTGAATTAAAACCATTCTGAAACGCATGAAGAATCTCTTTAAATTTGTAATTGCCCTGAGAATTAAATGGAATTAAAACTCTATGATAAATCCATATTTAATTGCCGCCTTAACGACTATATTCATTTAAAATATTTAACATTAAATATCAGAGTTGTAATTGACTGAAATTAAGCTTTTGAAAACATTCTGCCTTCTGAAAATAAAAACTGCCTGATCATCGAACATAACAAGGGATTCGTCGAACTGAGCCTGAATTTCGTCGAGCTGAGCCTGGAGTTTCATCGAACTGAATTTTCTCTTCGTCGATCTGAGCTCTGAGTTCGTCGAACTGAGCTTTTGAGTGAGATCAGAGTTCGTTCAAACGGTGCTCAGCGTTCGTCGAGCTAAACTCAGAGTTAGGAATCTGAGTTCGTCAAACTGAGCTCGACGTTTCGTCGAACTGAGCTTGACTTTCGTCGATCTAGATTCTACGTTCGTCGATTAGATTCTGTGTTCATCGAACTAAACTTCTCTGGATTCCTTCTGAAGAAACAACCCTGGAAATAATCCTATGACCCTAGTCGATACAAGTTGGGTCAAATAAAGCATCCTAAACATATAATAGTGATCCTAGCCCAAATTAGTAAAAGGGTGTTCCAACAAATTGTTCTATACTTACATCCCATCTGAGTGAGGTCAACACAATCCTTCCTCAAACTTCTCCAAACACTCTATATGTATAACCCTAAAGGCTCAAATCGCGTTGCAGTGAGGACTAACTGCTTGGACTAATTCCAGATCACTATAAGAACACCAACACTATCTCATTTGATCTTGAACATATCAACAAAAGTCTCACAAGCAATGAGCAACATCTAACAATACATCATTGCTACCCAAACAATAAGAGTTCAAAACTCAACGCACATTTTTGTGAGCAATGTATCAGTGTGTCTTGTCTCTTTATCTCTACATCCTGATTGGACTAGGATCATGGACTGTGTCACCCTTATAATTATCCAAATCTAATTTCTTGATCTAGAATGGATTTCCAAAATTTGACGAGTCCAATATCATATATTGATGCAACCAAGCATGATCATGCATTTCTCTGTCTCTTTCCATCAAGAGGCCCATGAATGTAACTCCTGTCATATTGGAGGACAAATCTCATTTCTATCCACACATAAACACCCAAATGACCATAACATACTCAATAACCAACGTTATCATCAACCTTCTTCAAAGAAGACATTTGATGACATCAAAGTATGCTCTTCCTCATTTGATGGATTCTGTGACTTCAGGTCAAAGAACCACAAACATCATTGTCACTTGAAACCTACTTGTGATACATTTATATAACAATCTACAAAATATTCTTATGAGGTACTGTCCAGTACAAATTATTCACTAACAAGTACATATGTGATGACTTGATATTACAATATCATGACATGTGAGAACCGGTCATCAATCAACGCATATACTAGTCTTAATGTATCATCATCGCCCTTATCTTCTAAAATGATACAACGATTAGGGACCATTAAGAATGAAGCTTCTAAAAAACATAGGACCTCATAATTCAAGTCATGCATTTGAATTCTATAAAAGCAAAACATTCTAATGACATTTATCACATTAATTAATTAATTTATCATATAGAATCAAAAAGAATTGCCGTAAACATAAAATGAAACGCGTAATACTCTATTTCATCATATGAACTGCAATCGACAAATATACAATCCACAAGACTCCCATTAGAGTTGATCGTTAAGGTATTTAATATCCTTTGATTTAGTATGACAATATGTGTTTCTCTGTGCAAGAGGATTTATAGTGGATCCACAATATTTTCTTCAGTCGGTACTATGTATATGTTCGCATCTCCTCGTCGACAATCTATCGAATAAGATGGAACTCGAAGTATGTGCTTGGAACGCTGATGAGATTTAGGTTCCTTATCTTATGCAATAACACTATTGTTATCACAGTAGAGAACTACAAGATCACAATGCTAGGACTACATCAATCTCGCCCATGAAATTTCTAATTCACACAGCCTCCTTCGCTGCATTTGCAA